>JAKVIS010000917.1:0-46078 GCA_033119425.1 Bufotes viridis | reverse complement strand
GAAATGGCCGCATTCATTAGCACTTTAGCTAGCATTACTGACAGCCGAATTGTCACCATTCGGCAGAGGGACGACATCTGGATCTTCACCTTGTTGGACCCTCGCTACCGGTCCAGAATGGGGGCCTTTTTTACACCCACCAAGAGGGAGGACAAACTGAACTACTACAGAGACATCCTATGTAGTCGGTTGGCCGCAGCCTAACTGCGCCATCGTCCATCCTCTCGCAGGTTTGACCGCGGCAGTACCAGCTCCATCATCAGCAGCCTGAGTCTGAAGTCGCTGATAAGCAGCTTTCTTCACCCGCATAGTGAAGAAACTACTCACCAGCAGCAGCAGCAGGTAGACCTGGAGCAGGACCTGAACCAGCAGGTGGTGGCATACTTGGACTGCAGCCTTCCACCCCACATTGAAGATCCGCTGGACTACTGGGTAGCCAAACTGGATTTATGGCCGCAAATAACTGAGTTTGCCCTGGAAAAGCTGCCCTGCCCAGCCAATAGTGTGGCATCAGAGCCGGTGTTTAGTGTGGCAGGAGCCATAGTTACCCCAAGAAGAACTCGCCTGTCCACCCAAAATTCGGTGGTATTCTCCTGATGCTGATGTTGCTGCTGCCATCTCCAAACTATGTCACCTTGCCATTCTGTGGTCTCATCATGCTGCTGCCACCTCCAGACTCTGCCATTGTGCCACTCTGTGGTCTCCTCATGCTGCAGCCACCTCCATACTCTGTCACTGTGCCGCTCTGTGTTCTCCTCATGCTGCTGCCACCTGCAGGCTTGGTCATTGTGCCACTCTCTGGTCTCCTCATGCTGCTTTCACCTCACCACTATGTCATAGGTCCAATTTGTGGACTTCTCATGCTATTCCCACCCTCCCCACTTCATGACTGGTCCACTCTTTTGGCTTTCGGCCTGGCTGACATCATCATTTATTTGACACTTCTTCTGATCTATCAGAAGGAAGGAAAAACTAGATGCACAACGGATCCTGTCTGCGTAGTAGCTTTAAGGCCTGTATGGTTCCATCAGAATTGGCTTATGATTTGGTAGCCAAAAGCAAGAGTGGGCAAAAACACAGAAGACATGCAAATATTCCATTCACATGTCATCTCTGTTTTAGATCCATTCCGTTTTTTTTTTTTTTGCCTTTAGCAATACTGATGGATTATTGAGCAAATGCTGACCAAATGAAGGCGTATGCTCAACCGACAGGATCCGTTTTTTCTGGGTAATTGTTCTGACGGATCAGAGAATGGGGAAAATTAATCAGCCACTTCAACACATACTTACCGCTGACACCCTCTCCACTCTGTCGGGGGGGGGGGGGGGCTCTACTTGTATAAGCGTTTAATAGAACAGGTTCTGTAGACATCTATGTGGAATCAGCTGACGAGGGTGTAAAAGGAGTGCGCTTCTTCTTGATGCTAACATCGACCTGTAAGGCTGAGTTGATACTTGAGTTATTTGGTCAGTTTTGGCCCCCTTGACCGCCCAAACAAGTAAATGCAGTGATTCTAACCCTCAGTTCACACTTGCGCGTTTTACAGCGCGTTCGAACGCGCTGTAAAATGCATAACCGATGCAAACCAATGCTTCCCTATGGGACTGGTTCACATTTTCGCGTTTTACAGCGCATTCGAGCAGCTGAAAAACGCCCGACGCATAAACAAGTACTTGAGCTTTTTTTGGGGCGTTTTTCGCGCGTTTTGGCCCATAGACTTCAATGGGAACGCGCAACGCTTGTATTTTGCGCGTTTTTGACACTGAAAACGCACGTTTGAACGTGCGTTTATGAATTTGCAACATGCTGGAAAGGCCAAACTTCATATAGACAGGGATATTTGGTCATTGGACAACACTGCAGTCAATCACACAAGCGTAAAACGCGCGTTTACTATTGCCAAAAACGCTCACAAAAACGCACGTAAAATGCCCGACAAAAACGCGTGGAAACGCATCTCAGAAACGCTCAGGTCTGAACCCAGCGTAAGAGCAACGCCAGTCATCTGCATGTCATACGGGCTCACAGTATTATTTCACTACAAAAGCGGGCTCACTATGTGTGTTACTGCAAGGCACAGTGTTCTACACCACTATAAAGGCTCTCAGCAGCCAGGAAATAGCAGTTTTTTAACTTAATTCGCCGTTAATATATTCGGATCAAATCGAATTTTTCCCGAAAATAAAGCTGTAGCCTCCTCTATTTATAACCGTAAGAATTGTGTTTTGGCTCATTATGTAATGGTAGTAACAATGAGGATTAAAGGCAGGTTTGTGTGAGCAGTCCCTTAAGTCTAAAAGAAAATCTTCAGGCATGAATTCTCCAAATGTGACTACCTGGAAACCTGCAGATACTGGCAGAATCAGGGAACTCACCGTCAGTAATATATGATAGATTTAGCCAATGAGTAACTACTCTTTCTTTCTGCTGACCAGATTGACAACGTCCACCAAACCATCCACCTCACCCAGTGCTAAAGCCTAAGGTGTTAGAGATTTTGTCAGACAATCAATACAGTGAGAAATAATATCCAATAATCTGGCATGTGACAAAAATAACCCCAGACTATCACAAAACAGCAATAAGGACAATAATTATCTATTTCATCTAAAGTCAATGGAGGCAGACCACATGACTGCTAAAGGGCCTGAGGGAAGGGGGCCCAACACTGAACTCATTTTTATTTTCCAATATGAAATGCTGCATTTTTAAGCAGCTACCATTAGGGGAGTGAAGTGCAAAGATATTATTACATCTTCCATTGCACACAATGGTAACTGTCTAAATTCCTATGCACTGAGCTACCCCTAGTAAACCAAGTGAGGCCAATGGAAAACACTTTTTTAAATAGTTATAAACAAACACATAATGTGAAATTGGGTGGGTCCAAGGGGAGGGAGGGGGGTCCATATAAGTTTTTAGATGGGACCTTTTGAGATCGACTTACACAGTTAAATGAACAATGAACATAGAAAATACAGAAAACATCCCTGTATGGCCTTATTCACACATCCGTTGTGTTTTGCGGATCCACGGAGCCGCGGATCCGCAAAACACGGACACATCGGCAATGTGCATTCCGCATTTTTGCGGACCGCACATTGCCCGGACTCCATAGAAAATGCCTCTTCTTGTCCGCAATTGCGGACAAGAATAGGACATGCTCTATTTTTTTTGCGGAGCCGCGGACCGGAAAATCGGCGGCGCGCTCCGCTAGGTCGGATGCGGAGAGCACAGTGTGCTCTCCGCATCTTTCCCGGCCCCATTCACAGTCAATGGGTCCGCATGTATTCCGCAAAATTGCGGAATACATGCGGACTACATTGCGGATGTGTGAATAAGGCCTATTTCTCTGCTCCTTCATTAATGTGATCCTAATTTGTTTCATTTTGCAATCAAAACTGAAATAAAGGATGATATATAATGTCACAAATGTGTCCATTACGGATGAGCGAATCGACTTCCAATGAAACATCCAAAGTCGATTTGCATAAACCATTCCAATATTGTACTAGAGGTTCAAGCATGACAGTATTAGAATGTATTAGTTCCGATGAGCCAGCTATTGCTTTGCAAAGTCTGGCGAGACTCGCTGCATTGACTTTATACATTAATTTGTACTGTAAAAAAACATTTCCCGAACTCGGGTTGGGTTCCAAGTTGGAACCAAACCCAGGTTCGGGAAATGTTTTTTTACAGTACAAATTAATGTATAAGGTTATTACCTGAAGTAAGACTTCGCGAAGCAATAACTTCGGCTCATCGGAACCAATACATTCTAATACTGTGCGGAGCACCTGCTCTGTACAGTATTGGAATAAACTTTTATGCAAATCGACTTCGGATGTTTCATCCGAAGTCGATGCGCTCATCCCTAGTTTCCATTATCTACCAGCAACAACAATTGTACTACTCCCCATCCATTATATTTTAGCCACTATAATCATGTTTGGGTTTTTCCAAACCTTTGGCCTAAAATGAAAATTTAGGTCCTAAACCAAACAAAACTAATGTTTTGGTCCCTGGTCACAGCCTTGCAAAGGCCTGAGGCCTAAGAGGATGAACAGCGGAGCAGTATTTCAACTGTATTGAGATACAGTTAAATTCAGGAGGGCCCCTGCAGTCACCGGCCAGGTACATAAGTACCTAATGCTCCCAGCATTAATTATCCTGGTAGGGTCTGCCCCTGGGAACACCAAAGAATATGTTTAACAGTAGCAATATGTTGCTTTAAAATTTGTAACTATTGATACAGTTTTTTCACACAAGATGTATTTTTTATGTGTCTGATTCAATATTATTACAGTAATTAATATTTAGCATTGTATTAGAATTTCCTATTTGTATATTTGCAACTTAAGTAAGTGCTTGGAGTGTGACTAAAAGGATAGTGGAAGGGGGCATGACAGGGAGTGTAAGGATGAAGAAGTAGACTGAGGTGTTGGTAAGGTATTAAGGGCTACGCAGGTGGGGACATAGGGAGGATCAGGAATAACAAGGGACAAGTGAAGGGATGTCCTTCCCCACCACATAATCCCTGAAAATGGAAATAACTTCAAGGTTACCTCATCATCTTCCCAGGTTACCATATTTCCCGCACCGTAAGATGCAACGGATATAAGACGTACATAGGGATACTTGTGGTTGATCAGTGCTAACTACATGTGGATTACTGCTTATAATTAGAGATGAGCGAACTTTAAAAAATAGTTCGGCGTTCGGGTTGTGGTAATCGCCGCATCCCGTTATGGATTCCACTACCGCGGACTATACCGGCATATGGACCTGATAGTTCACCTGTTCTTGTTGGGGTTTTGCTTCGTGTACAGATTATAAGTAGAGATGAAGCGAACTTAAAAAAATAGTTCGGCGTTCGGGTTGTGGTAATCGCCGTATCCCGTTATGGATTCCACTACCGCGGACTATACCGGCATATGGAATCCATAAGGGGCGGCTTCCACAAACCCGAACTGTTGAAAAGCCGAAGGACCTGGAGTGACGTCACCGTCATGTGATCAGTGCAGGGGGCGTGGCTCAGCACTGGATTTGATCCATCCACAACCCGAACGCCAAACTAATTTTTTAAGTTCGCTTCATCTCTACTTATAATCTGTACACAAGGCAAAACCCCAACAAGAACAGGTGAAGTACATTAATTTGCAGTAATTTGAATGTGGTTACCACAGCCCCATCACAACCTGTATGGGCACCAGAGACATAGCTGTGGGTTCAGAACAGGGTTGGGGGAGGGGGTCAGACACATCAAATGTCTAAGTGGGCCCTTAACCCATGTAACGCTACTCTATGGCCACTACCAATACCACTATATAATTAATGAATTGCCATTTGTCCCACGGACGTCAATACAGTTTAGAATGGTGCTTGTCTGAACCAATACGCCTAGATTGGACCCCACCATGCTAGTGAGCCTGGCTAGCTACATCTCTGACTTTCATCCTTATGATGTACTTACAATTTCACAGAAGAATTTTTTTATTACAAAGTCATTCTTTCATATATCATTAAAATGAAGGAAAAAAAATGAAATAAAACTTTACACTCTTAAAACAAAACTAATGGACTTGACTCAATTCCTGTAATGTAGGCATAGGTAGTTTAGTTCTCCTAGTCTTTGCTTATGAGGTGTGCAAGTAGGGGTGGGCTTTTGGTGGGAATGACATGTCTACTACTATGTCAACTTTATATCTGATATTCATGTTTTACGTTGTTCCATTTTGTGTATTGTTAACCTATTATAACTATAGTAAAATGTACATTTTCTAATATTTGTCAATGGGTTTTGAGTTATTATTGTTTCACCTTGCCTTTTCTTTAGGAACGTGTATTGAAGTGGCCAAAAGTGATGTACTTTTTTTCGTTGCTCATTAGAAGGACTCCATGTTGTCTAACATCCTAGTCTTTTTGTTAGGTGCAATTTAGTGGATCTTAGGCCATTGGTCACAGACTGTTTGTAGCATTCCTTTTTCAGTGGCTACTAAGATGTTAAAGGTGTTTTTTTTCACTCAGCAAATGGCATTTATCATGTAGACAAAGTTAATACAAGGCACTTACTAATGTAATGTAATTGTCCACATAACCTCCTTTGATTAATTTTTCCATCACATTATACACTGCTGATTTCTAGGAGTTACAGTACATCCACCACTGCAGAGCATATATGAGGTGGCCGGGATGGTAGCACTGTGCATGTGTGTCTATGTACGCTCCCACAGTTCTGGCCACCAGACAGGATGGCGCTTTTTCCTATTGTTTGCAACCCCTTTAAGCTTGGGCTTGGATGAAGTCAAACATTGGTTGCAGTGGCACAGGAGACCATATCCATGACCCAGCAGAAGAGATGGCCCGAACTATTCGCCGGCGAACAGTTTCCGGCAAACATAGCTTGTTCGCGTTCGCCGCGGCGGGCAAATATATGCAATGTTCGGTCCGCCCCCTATACATCATTATTGAGCAAACTTTGACCCTGTACCTCACAGTCAGCAGACACATTCCAGCCAATCAGCAGGATACCCTCCCTCCCAGACCCTCCCATCTCCTGGACAGCATCCATTTTAGATTCATTCGGAAGCTGCAGTCTTAGTGAGAGGAGGGACAGTGTAGCTGCTGCTGATTTAATTGGGAAATCGATAGCTAGGCTAGTGTATTCAGTGTCCACTTCAGTCCTGAAAGACTCATCTGATCTCTGCTGTACGGACAGCGTCCTGACAGCACCCCAAAAAGCCCTTTTTAGGGCTGCTACATTAGTCTGCTTTTTTTTTTCTCCATATACATATTGCAGCTGCCTGGCCTGCCTGTGTGTGAGGAGCTGCAGGCCCACAGACTGTAGTGTGCCCACTGCCAGTGCCCACCCCTGTCATTCCGTGTGGCACAGGACTTTGCATAAAAAAAAGGCATTTCATTTTTACACTTTAATCTAAGGTTAGTTGCCTGCCAGTGTGTGTCAGGCTGACTTCCACTGACTGTAGTGTGCCCACTGCCAGTGCCCACCACTCATACCGGCTGGCACAGGACTTTGCATTAAAAAAAGGCATTTAATTTTTACCCTTTAATCTAAGGTTAGTTGCCTGCCAGTGTGTGTCAGGCCGACTTCCACTGACTGTAGTGTGCCCACTGCCAGTGCCCACCACTCATACCGGGTGGCACAGTAGCTTGCCGATAAATAAGGCATTTATTTTTTACACTTTAGTCTAATTTCAGTTGCTTGCCTGCTGCCAGTGTCTGTCAGGCCGACTTCCACAGAAGGTTTTTAATACATAAAATAAAAAATCATAATAAAGTCTCTTAATAGTTTTTTAGAAATAATGCAGACAATTAAAAAAATCCCCATCAATTCCAATACAAAGCAAGTACAGAGCTCTGAACTAAATTATTTCATAATGTCGTAATGGTTCGCTAATTCGACAATGGTTAATCAATTCGACCGGATAGGGTACGTAACAGGGATTAAACTGATAGGAATAGTACTAGTTAAGACACCACTCATATAGGGTGTCACAGCACATTGCTCTGTGCACGCGCAGTGCCCCAATTTGGGAGTAAGAGGACCAACCAAGCTGCTTTTTCCATCTCCCGGTTCCTGAAATCAATTCAGTTTGGTGTATGAGAGTTTGGTCTGTCACTGTGAAGGCAGTCGAAGGTACCCGGCCTAAAAATTTTTTTCACAAAAGGCAATCCCTGATATGGGACGTAACAGAGATTAAACTGATAGGAATAGTACTAGTTAGGACACCACTCATATCGGGTGTGACAGTAAATTGCACTGCGCAGACGCAGTGACCGTGGATAAAAACAAAGGGGAGGGAGACAGCGTTTTTTAAACCATCTTCCCGTTCGAAAAATCAATTCAATAAATGGATCCCAGATTGGGGACGTAACAAGGATTAAACTGATGAGAATAGTACTACAGAAAATAACACTCATATGGGGTGCGAGAGTAAATTGCACGGCGCAGACGCAGTGACCGTGGATTAAAACAAAGGGGAGGGAGCCAGTGTTTTTTTAACCATCTCCCCATTCGAAAAATCAATTCAATTCACCTTTCGGGGACCCTTGGTGTTGTACGTGGCTGGGTGGAGGAAGAAACCTACAATGACATCACCGGGACGTGGCTAGCTTGGTATCCAACCTTGTGCAAATGGGGAGTTTGCGGTTGTGCAAATGAACTGTTTGCGGTGCATTAAAAGGGGAGTTTGGTCTGTCAATGTCTGTGAAGCGGGCGTAACCCTTACACTACCTGATCGATACAACATCATACCTGATCGTATACACACACTGGATGTTTTAAAGCATGTTATTCCAAACAATTTATGAATGTTAGTTGATATATGCCCTTTATGGATTAAAACCCGACTCTGCGTCCACTACGTAATTTTCCATGGGAGTTTTGTCATAGATTCCCCTACGGCATGCCACAGTCCAGGTGTTGGTCCCCTTGAAACAACTTTTCCATCACTATTGTGGCCAGAAAGAGTCCCTGTGGGTTTTAAAATTCGCCTGCCTATTGAAGTCTATGGCGGTTCGCCCGGTTCGCGAACATTTGCGGAAGTTCGCGTTCGCCGTTAGCGAACAGAGAATTTTATGTTCACGACATCGCTACCCAGCAGTAATGAATCAAGCTGGGAGATCAGATGTAAATGTAGATCTTTCAAGAGGAGATATAAGTTATGGGCCTTCAGATAATACTTGATTATTGACAGAAAACCCCTTTAAGTGAAATTATACTTTAAAAGATTCCACCCATGTGTAAATCATCATTTTCAATATTCTGTTCTCTGTGACTGAATATATTACAGATATTTAAGACATAAAAGGACACAACTGACACTGATATGTCTCATATTTCTGTATTTTCTTTCTTTCTTGTCAAACTGCCAGGCTGTGTTTTCAATTTTTATTCATGAGTCTGTCTGTTTTTGACATTTTCAGCTGTGAAAGATGAATTTGCTTTGTAAGGCCCCACTTGAGTAGGAAGCTACATAATGTGGCAATAACAGTAATATATTGCTTACATTTAATGGGGGGGGGGGGGGGGGGATAAATCCGATCCTTTATGCCAAAATTTTGGATTCAAAACATCATAAAATATTGAAATGTTGCAACTTTTTTCCTTTTTACACCGCTTATTCCAGTCTTGAAAAGTGGGTGTGATAACCTGTTTAGTTGATATCTACACTGTCCCAAACTCGGATTGAAGATCCTTTATTGGGGATTCTGTTTGTCACTCCCGATGCTTGGCTACTGCACAGGCTGTCCGGATTCCACCTATTCTGAAAAATCTGCAAGGGCTACCCTCCACTTATGCCAGCTTCATAAATGTCTTTGACAAAAAGGAGACTGAGACCCTGCTGTCTCACTGGCCCTATAATTGCCGTATTGACCTGATACCCTGTATTACTTCACCTTGAGGTCATGGTTATCTGCTGTCGTTACCTGAAACAAGTTATGTCCAAGTATATTAAAGGGGTTGTCTCATCTCAGACAATGGGAGCGTATCACTAGGATATGCCCCAATTGTCTTATAGCTGCGTGTCCACAGCTGGACCCGCACCTATATCGGGAACAGAGCCCCGCAAGGTGGTGGCTGGAGGACTCTGGTCCAGCCACCACCAAGCGCTGATTCTATAGAAGTGAATTGAAGCACACCGCGCATGACCGGCCACCGCTCCCATTCACTTCTATGGGCCCGATAGATATAGCCGAGCCAGTGCTCTGCTATTTTCGTCAGCCCCATAAAAAATGAATGGAGGGCGGCTGCGCATGCGCAGTGCGCCACCACGTTCGGGCTCAGTTTTCGATAAAGGTGCGGGTCCCGACACTTATCAGACAATGGGGGCATATCCTAACGAAATGCCCCCATTGTCTCAGATGTGGCAACCCCTTTCAGGAGAATCTTGACAGGGATTTCATTCTGAAATCTTCCTCACCAGCAAGGATCGGATTCTTATTGATTATCTAAGTCTGAATAAGGTGACGATTAAGAATAGAGATGAGCGAACACCTGGATGTTCGGGTTCGAGAGGTTCGGCCGAACTTCCGGAAAATGTCCGGGTTCGTGATCCGAACTCAACCCGAACTTCATCCCGAACCCGAACCCCTTAGAAGTCAATGGGGACCCGAACTTTTGGGCACTAAAAAGCCTGTAAAAGACTCCCGGAAAGGGCTAGAGGGCTGCAAAAGGCAGCAAAATGTAGGTAAATCCCCTGCAAACAAATGTAGATAGGGAAATGAATTAAAATAAAATAAAATAAATTAAAATTAACCAATATCAATTGGAGAGAGGTCCCACAGCAAGGAATCATGCGTCATATCATCCACCACTGGAGAAGGCCACTCTCATTTATTTGGGACCAGCACCCAGACAGAGGATACAGGTCCCACAGCAAGGAATCATGCTTCATATCAACCACCACCGGAGAAGGCCACTCTCATGTATTTTGGACCAGCACCCAGACAGAGGAGAGAAGTTTTCACAGCAGAGAATCATGCATTTAGATCACCCACCACAGGAGTAGGCCACCATTTAATGGGACCCCGGCAACCATGTCAGATGGCACAAACATCAGCTTCACATCACCCAGCACAAGAGAAGGCCACTTTGAGAGACTTTGACCCTGCACCCAGACGGAGGAGAGAGGTTTTCACAGCAGAGAATCATGCATTTAGATCACCCACCACAGGAGTAGGCCACCATTTAATGGGACCCCGGCAACTATGTCAGATGGCACAAACATCAGCTTCACATCACCCAGCACAAGAGAAGGCCACTTTGAGAGACTTTGACCCCTGCACCCAGGCGGAGGAGAGGGGTTTTCACAGCAGAGAATCAGGCATTTAGATCACCCACCACAGGAGTAGGCCACCATTTAATGGGACCCCGGCAACCATGTCAGATGGCACAAACATCAGCTTCACATCACCCAGCACAAGAGAAGGCCACTTTGAGAGACTTTGACCCTGCACCCAGAAAGAGGAGAGAGGTCCCACAGCAGAGATTCAGGCATTTATATCAGCCAGAACAGGAGAAGGCCGCTTTCAGTGACTTAGGCCTTAGCACCGACACAGAGGAGACAGGTCAGATAGCACAAGCATCAGTTTCACATCAACCACCACAGGAGAAGGGCACTTTAGAGACTTTGACCCCTGCACCCAGAAAGAGGAGAGAGGTCCCACAGCAGAGATTCAGGCATTTATATCAGCCAGAACAGGAGAAGGCCGCTTTCAGTGACTTAGGCCTTAGCACCGACACAGAGGAGACAGGTCAGATAGCACAAGCATCAGTTTCACATCAACCACCACAGGAGAATGGCACTTTAGAGACTTTGACCCCTGCAGCCACACGGAGGAGAGAGGTCCCACAGCAGAGATTCAGGCATTTATATCAGCCACCACAGGAGAAGGCCGCTTCAGTGACTTTGGCCCCTGCACCCACACAAAGGAGACATGTCAGACAGCACAAGTATAACATTCATATCACCCAGCACAGGAGAAGGACACTTTCATGTACTTTGGCCCCGGCACCCAGACAGACGGAAGGTTCATTCAACTCTGGGTTGCACCTCAAGATCCTACTTAATTTCAAAAATTGATTTTTCAATGAAGAAGTGGCCAGGGAGTACAAGACAACATGGTTTAAGGCAGTTATTAAGGACTACTCTGCACAAGGGAGGGTCAGGTCTTGTGGGATCCATGCCTGGTTCATTTTTATAAACGCCAGCTTGTCCACGTTGGCTGCGGACAGGCGGCCGCGCTTGTCAGTAACGACGCCCCTGCCGTGCTGAATACACGTTCAGATAAAACGCTGGCCGCCGGGCAGGCCAGCACCTCCAAGGCATAACATGCTAATTCTGGCCACGTGGACAATTTGGAAACCCAGAAGTTGAATGGGGCCGAACCATCCGTCAGTACGTGGAGTTGTGTGCAGATGTACTGTTCAACCATGTTAGTGAAATGTTGCCTCCTGCTAACACGCTCCGTATCAGGTGGTGGGGCAGTTAGCTGTGGCGTGGAGACAAAACTTTTCCACATTTCTGCCATGCTAACCCTGCCCTCAGAGGAGCTGGCCGTGACACTGCTGCGTGGCGACCTCTAGCTCCTCCTCTGCCTTGGCCTTCCACCTGTTCCCCTGTGACAGTTGGGAATGCTCTCAGGAGCGCTGCCTACCAGTGTGCGCTAGTACTCGCAAGATCTTCCTATCACGCTCCAGTGCAGGAAGTAAAGTGGGCACATTGTCTTTGTACCGTGGATCCAGCAGGGTGGCCACCCAGTAGTCAGCACACGTTAAAATGTGGGCAACTCTGCTGTCGTTGCGCAGGCACTGCAGCATGTAATCGCTCATGTGTGCCAGGCTCCCAGAGGTAAGGACAAGCTGTCCTCTGTGGGAGGCGATCGTCATCATCCTCTGTATCCCCCCAGCCACGCACCAGGGATGTGCCTGCGCTGTGCTGGGTGCCACCCCGCTGTGAACCTGCTTCATCCTCATCCTCCTCCACCTCCTCCTCATCCTCCTCGTCCTCCAGTAGTGGTCCCTGGCTGGCCACATTTGTACCTGCCCTCTGCTGTTGCAAAAACCTCCCTCTGAGCCACTTCTAACAGACTGGCCTGAAAGTGCTAAAAACGACCGTCATCCTCCTCCTCCTCCTGGCCCTGGCCCACCTCCTCTTCCATCATCGCCCTAAGCGCTTTCTCTAGGAGACATAGAATTGGTATCGTCACGCTGATAACAGTGGCATCGCCACTGGCCATGTTGGTGGCGTACTTCTAAACAGCGCAACAGGGCACACAGGTCTCGCATGGAGGCCCAATCATTGGTGGTGAAGTGGTGCTGTTCCGCAGTGCGACTGACCCGTGCGTGCTGCAGCTGAAACTCCACTATGGCCTGCTGCTGCTCGCACAGTCTCTCCAGCATGTGCAAGGTGGAGTTCCACCGGTGGGCACGTCGCATATTAGGCGGTGAGCGGGAAGGCCGAAGTTCCGCTGTAGCGCTGACAGACGAGCAGCGGCAGGATGTGAACGCCAGAAGCGCGCACAGACGGCCCGCACTTTATGCAGCAGCTCTGACATGTCTGGGTAGTTGTGAATAAACTTTTGCACCACCAAATTCAGCACATGCGCCAGGCAAGGGATGTGCGTCAAACCAGCTAGTCCCAGAGCTGCCACGAGATTTCGCCCATTATCGCACACCACCAGGCCGGGCTTGAGGCCCACCGGCAGCAACCACTGGTCGGTCTGTTGTTCAATACCCCGCCACCTATATCGGGAACAGAGCCCCGCAAGGTGGTGGCTGGAGGACTCTGGTCCAGCCACCACCAAGCGCTGATTCCATAGAAGTGAATTGAAGCACACCGCGCATGACCGGCCACCGCTCCCATTCACAAATGGCGTTGCGCAGTGCACACTTGATTTTATCGGACACTTGCATGTGCAGGGAAGGCACGGCTGTCTTGGAGAAGTAGTGGCGGCTGGGAACCACATACTGGGGGACAGCCATGGCCATCAGCTGTTTGAAGCTGTCTGTGTCCACCAGCCGGAATGACAGCATTTCAAAGGCCAGTAGTTTAGAAATGCTGGCATTCAGGCCAAGGGCCTCGAGGGTGACTAGGTGGGAATTTGCGCTTCCTCTCAAAGGTTTGAGAGATGGAGAGCTGAACGCTGCTGTGTGAAATAGTGGAGACGCTAGGTGGCGGTGGCGGTGGTGGTGTCGGTGGCACATCCTCTGTTTGCTGCTCGGCAGGTGGCAACATTCCTCTCGAGGCGGAAGCCGAGGCAGCAGCGGTAGAGGAGCAGGGGAGCCTGAGCGGGTTCCTTGTTTTTAAGGTGTGTACTCCACTGCAGTTCATGCTTTGCATGTAGATGCCTGATCATGCAGGTGGTGCTCAGGTTAAGAACGCTAATGCCTCGCCTCAGGGTCTGATGGCACAGCATGCAAACCACTCTGGTCTTGTCCTCAGCACATTGTTTGAAGAAGTGCCATGCCAGGGAACTCCTTGAAGATGCCTTTGGGGTGCTGGGTCCCTGTTGGCGCTGGCCAATAGCAGGCGAACTCTCTGGATGGCGGCTGTTCTGCTTTTGCCCCTGCTCCCTCTTTGGCTTCGCTGTTGTCTCGGTCTCACCACTGCCTCTTCCTCTGAACTATTTAAGTCAGCGGCACGACCTTCAGTCCATGTGGGGTCTAAGACCTCACCGTCCTCTGCATCGTCTTCCACCCAGTCTTCCTCCCTGACCTCCTCCTCTTCAGTCTGCACACTGCAATAAGACGCGGCAGTGGGCACCTGTGTTTCGTCATCATCAGACACTCGGTCACTCTGCTGTGGTGGTATTCCCATGTCCTCATCATCTGGATACATAAGTGGTTGTGCGTCAGTGCATGGAATGTCTTCCACCGCTGGGGAAGGTATAGGTGGACGCCCCTGGAAAACCGTGGGAGCAGAGTCTTCAAACAGAAGAAGAGACTGCTGCATAACTTGAGGCTCAGCCAGTTTCCCTGATATGCATGGGGGTGATGTGACAGACTGATGGGCTTGGTTTTCAGGTGCCACCTGTGCGCTTTCCGCAGAAGACTGGGCGGAAGACAATGTGGTGAACGTGCTGGAAGCACTGTCGGCCACCCAATCGACTAATGCCTGTACCTGCTCAGGCCTTACCATCCTCATAACGGCATTGGGCCCCACCAAATATCACTGTAAATTCTGCCGGCTACTTGAGGGAGTTGTTTCACTACTTTGTGCGCCTGAGGCCGAACGGCCACGTCCTCTGCCAGCAACAGAGGCTCCACGGCTTCCTCATTGTTGCGATTCAACTCGCACCACAATAAAATATATTATTTTTTAGCCCCAAAATTCCCACACTGGAAGATATAATGCCTTTTGGCGGTATTAATTACAAGAACACTGCTGCTAATTGGACACCAGATTTTTTATAATGCTAGTTTTGGTACATAGATTCCCACACGGGGAAATATAATTCCTTTTTAGAGGAGTGAAAACGTGAGGCCTAGTTTTTCTGGTCTAACAAACACCAGATTGATTAAATTGGCCTTTTTTCACCAAAATTACAACACTGGACAATAATGCCTTTTGGCGGTATTAATTACAAGAGGACTGCTGGTATTTCAGAACACCGGAATAGTTAAATGCTAGTTTTGCTAGATAAATTTCCCACACTGGGAGAAATATTGCCTAAGCCTTTTTACAGTATTAATTACAACAGGAGTGCTTCTTCTGGTCTAACACCAGAATAATTTTATTATTACGGTGAAAGCTTTTTCTAATTTATATTTCTGGCACATAAAAAAATAAAATATTTCTGGCTGACAGTATTGGACAAAGTAGTGGCACTGGCTAGCCTAGCTGGAACAGCACATTCATGGGATTTGCTATCCAAGTGGGTTACTTTCAGTTTCACCACTGATATATTAAATATCTTTGCAGTTAGTATGGGTGACATAAGCACAGCCAAACCCCTGATGTAGTATATCTATGAAAAAATCGACTATTACATTAGATTAATGGACGTTGTGGCAGCTTTTGCTGTAGCACCACAAGTCCCAAAATGGCCGCCGCCTATCAGCCCAGTAACATGTGCCAGAAAACAGTCTGCCCAGCCAGAAAAAAAATTGACTTTGACTGAGCAGCTGAATCGCTGTTGTTCTGATTCACAGGTGTAGATTTTTAACTTCTTTGGAGCTTTGGTTTACACTCTGTGGCAGCAAGTGCTGGCTCACCACAAGTCCCAAAATGGCCACCGCCGGTCAGCCCAGTAACATGTGCCAGTAAAAATCGCTCTGGCCAGTCTCAACAAAATAGTGACTTTCAGTGAACAGCTCAGCTGAGTTGTTCTGATGCACAGGTGTAGAAAGGTAGATCATTCAATCACTTCTTTATCCCTGCCTATCTCGCCCTCACAGAAGCTGCATCCTCTCCCTACACTAGTCAGAGCAGTGTGACGTGCGGCGCTACGTGACTCCAGCTTAAATAGAGGCTGGGTCACATGCTGCACTTGGCCAATCACAGCCATGCCATTAGTAGGCATGGCTGTGATGGGCTCTTAGGGCAAGAAGTAAAACGCTAGCTAATTGGCTGCTGTGCAGCCCTTCAGAAAGCGGGAAGTAATCGACGAACACCGGACCCGAACCTGAACTTTTTTGAAAATGTCCGGGTGTCACGGACACCCCAAAATTCGGTACGGACCCGAACGATTTTCGAACTGTTCGCTCAACACTAATTAAGAATAAATATTCTCTGTCCCTAATCTCCAAATTTTTTGACAGATTGCGTGGAGCTCAGGTGTTCATGAAGCGGGAATTCTGTGGGGTTAACAACTTAATCTGTATCCAGGGGGGAGACAAATAGAAGATGACGTTTAAGACCTGTGATGGCCGCAGTTACCTGACTTCACCGTCACAACTACATTGGTAAGCAGGTGTAATTTCAACGAAGCCATCGCATTTACTTCTATGGGATAATGTGTTCTCATCTGCGGACAGAAGTCTAAGGTGGAAGATCTCCAGGAACTTTTGGTGGCCCACTCTCCATCAGGATGTCCACGATTTTGTCTCCACTTGTGTGAACATGAAAAGAACAAATCTTCCAGAGGCCAGCTGGGTTTACGTCAACCAGATTCACATCAGAATGGATTTCATAACCCATCTTCCTCCCTCCTCTGGATGCATGGTGATTTGGGTGGTTGTGGACCATTTCTCAAAAATGGCACATTTCATACCCCCTGCTGTACAACGGACTTGTTTGTTTATCCAGCACAGCTTCTATTTACATAGTTTTACTCAACATATTGTTTTGGATATGGTACAGATCACCTTAAGGTTCTGGAGAGAGCTCTGTAGGCTGTTGGAGGTCAACTTGGACTTCTCCTCTGGAGAGAATAAAGATGTCTGATGGTCCCTACGCCTGTGAGTCCTGTCACAATAACCATTCCAACGAGTCTGCTGACAAGTCTCTGTTCTTTTATGGTTTATGGACAGTATGCTCATTTTCCCACACCCAATAATTTATCCTCTGATATGCCAGCCGTAGATGTAGTCCCCACAAATTTTTTGCAGATCTGGCAGGAGACCAAGGCTTCCCTGGCTCTGACGTCTGTATCCATAAAGAGATCTGCGGACAAGAGATGAAGAGTCCCTTCACAATTTTTTCCTGAAGCTAGGGTTTGGTTGTTATCCATACATTAATCCCCTTGTCTGCTTGTGTATCATCTTCTGTCTGATTCCCGTATTATGACCCTCTGTCGCCTGACCCATGCCTGTTCACCGTATTGACCCTGTGCTGCCTGACCTTTGGACTGTTTCACATATTTGCCTGCCCTGACCACAGCCTGTTATTGACTGAGTTTTGCCTAACCCTTCAGTACTTTACCCTGGTGTCTCTGACTGCCTATGGGTCAACAGCCAGCCACATGGGGACTACTCCAAGAGGTAGCGGCCTGGTGCGTTCTCTGCAGCAAAGATGAGACTCATGTATAGAGGTAAAAGTGTGAAAATCAGAAAGCCAGCAGGATAATGCCCTTGTAGGTTTAGCCCAATGCCAAATCCATTGGATGGCACAGTGGTTCCACAACCACTGTCCATTACAGAATTTGAATACTGTTTAGTTAATCACTGGCTTTAGCAAGTCATTGGTGCCTCCAGCGATTGGCTGAGCGGCATTCACAGCCATTTACTTCCATCTCAGGATGAGAGCAGGAAGTGTGTGTAGTGGGAACCTGGGCACTCTCAGATTATTATTTTTTTTTTTACACCATTAATCTCAAAATCCAGGCCTTTTTTATTTGGCTGGAATACCCTTTTAGTAAATTTGAATTATATTTAAGTGTCATTAAACATTTCATTCCACCAGAATGAGAAATAAAACACCAAACCCTTCTGTTGAGAAAGCTGATGTGTATGAAATAATGGGAAGTCTAATACTATACGTGTATGACCAATTTAATGCAGCAATAAACTTGAAAAAAGAGCATGTTCTAGCATGTTCAGTGCGCCTTTGTTCTCGCTTCTGCCTTCCATCTCCAAGAATACCGGCATTTATGCACTTTTTTTAACCCATAGAGACCTGTGTTCTAAATTCAACTATCAGCCTCCGCTAAAGCAAATTAAAAGCTGTGCTATTAAAATAATATGGCTTACTTTTTGATTAAATCTATTAAAAGTCAACTCATCATAGGTGACAGCATATAAAGTAATATCCAAGTATCAGCTGTGATACTATACTTCAATATCTCTTCCCCTTAACTTCCTCGCACTATTCTGTGAAGGTATTATGCAATGGAGAAATGGTGGTGAATCATTGATGCATTCATCCATGGCTCATTGATTATACAATGACATATTGTAGATTCACTTTATTAATGATCATAAAAATGATTGTTCACCCATAGGGAGGATACACAAATTGCAATATCTGCATGTGCAGATCATATTCTATTTTTATTTACATATTTAATGTATTTAGTTATTTTCTGCAATTATTCATATGGTGCAACGTTTTCATGGTGCTGATACCTTTAGTAACTGATGAACAAATATTTACCAAGAAAAAACAAACATTTTAATAAAATAGCATGAAAATTGCTTGAAAGTCATGGTGTTTTTAATGAGTGTTTTACATTTTGGTGCCTCAGTTTTCAAATCCAAACAATACTTCATAAGTGTTTCATATGGTACGTTTTTAAGTTTCTGGATGTCGTAAAGAAACTTAAAGTGCCTGCTGTGATGCTTGATTTGCTCAAATCTCTCTCAAAGCACTTAACTTTAAATTTTTTTGCTGGATCATTAAGTGGATCATCTTGCGCTTTATAAGAAAACATCCTTTTTTTCTTTATTTGCCGAACTAACGCGGGAAACACAGGCTCAATCTCCATTTCTGTGGCTAGCTCTTTAGCCTCTCCCAGCAAAACTTCAAATCCTTTATCTGAATGATAATCCTTCAAAAAAGTTGTTGTAGATTCCAACATATCAATTACGTCTGGAAGGTACATACTTTTACTTTGAAGCAGCTTGCTGACAAAGTTAATTCTATTTAGAATCTTGTACCACATTACAATGAAACACAAAAATTGAAAGTTGTTTAGTTCTTTTGCCAGGGATTCGGCCCCAGATTGTGCCATTGCTGTCTGTGAGCTATCCCTTGAAATATTAGACAAGGCATCATACATTTCTCCAACCTGGAACCTAAATGGTCGAACAGCATCTATTCTGGAAGACCATCTGGTGTCAGACAAAGGTTTCACTGTAAGTCTCCCAATGTGCTTCTTCAAGATATTCCAACAAAGTGTGGATCCTGACAAAAAAACATATATTTTCTGCACAACAGAACAGAAGGTTGCTCCATCCCTGCATGACATGGCTGCATCATTCACCACAAGATTTAAAGTATGAGCGCTACAGGGAACATAAAAGGCACGCGAGTT
Source organism: Bufotes viridis (assembly GCA_033119425.1). Lineage (NCBI taxonomy): Eukaryota > Metazoa > Chordata > Amphibia > Anura > Bufonidae > Bufotes > Bufotes viridis. Next base: position 26,638 of record JAKVIS010000917.1, on the reverse strand, counting down.
TAAATCAAGGATCCTCTTCTGAACACCATGGTTTTTGCCCTTCATGTTGGAAACATTATCGTAGCCTTGTCCTCTCATATCACCAAGGGAAATCTTTTGTTTTTCTAATTCAGTTAAGATTGCCTCGGTCAGACCTTCTCCAGTAGAGCTTTGGATTTGGAGAAAGCCAAGAAATCTTTCTTCTATACACACCTCTGGTTCAGCAGTAGGAGACCCCCCTTTTTTGATGGACACAAATCGAACAATTATAGTCATTTGTTCAATAAGTGAAATGTCTGGGGTGCAATCAAGTATAATAGAATAATATTTTGCTGCTTTAAGTGCATGCAGAATCTGTTTTGTAATTTCTTTGCCTATAAGGCCAATTAGTTCATTTTGAATGTCCTTGCCCAAATAATGATGGAAAATTTCCTTATTTTTTATACGCTTCAGATGTTCCGGCATAACCGTATCAAATGTGGCAAGCATTTCTACAAGTTGCAGAAAATTTCCATTATTTTCACTATGTAATGTATCTTTGATACCTCTAAAAGCCAAGCACTGGCGACCAAGATACGTTACAATGGCTACAAGCCTCTTGACTACATTTTGCCAGTGTTGTATTTCTGCTGTCAAAAATCTCTGGGATGCAGCATTTATTGTTTTTCCTGTTCCAAATCTTCTAGATAATTCATTCCAGTCTCTTACAGCAACAAGATGCGAATTGGACCTTTCATGAATGTGAAGATTCGGAGACAAGTTCCTCCAATCACTATAGCCTACGCTTGTCAAATGTGTTGTTATTTTAGTTGCAAATAGCTTACAACAAAAACAAAACACTTTGTCCAGTTTAACAGAATAAACCAGCCAGTTTCTGTAGGTTTCTTCTCCGTTTGGCAATTGTCTCTTATAATTTGCTTTTGTGAAACATCTGTTAGATGCATCTTTTGGAAAAACAAAACCAGCCTTTTGCTTTGTCGGACCTTTCCTGACAATAGCATCCCTTAGTGAGGTGGTGAGAATGGCGGGCCAATTAGCTGGATCAAACAAATCAAGAGTCTCCAAAGTAGAACACTGTTCCTCTTGCATCATTTCTACATCACTTGATCCTTCTGTATCAGTAGTCTTTTCAAGGTGAGGAGATGGTACATATGATGACGTAGAAGGTTGATCATCACTTACTTCTTCTTGTCTTTCCTCCGCGCTTGCATCATCCACATTAGCAGCCTCTTGAGCTATGACGGGCTGTTGGTCTGATGTTATAGATTCCTCATCCATAGCTACATGAACTGCATCATCTTCCACATTTGAAACTGGTTCTGATACAGGAGCATCTATCTTCCTTTCTGGTTTTGTAAGAGGTCAGGTACTTCTTTAAATCTACAGACATCTGCTTCCCAGCTTTTTCTTTTTCTGCTCGCCTTTTTCTGCAACCTGTTCCTGATAATTTCTTTTCTTTAAATACTTTCGGCATTTTGATCGTAGTTTTCCAGCTATATGAATAATAAAATATTTGTGGAATTGTTATAAACAGACTCCTTACTAACCCCCAATAGCCTGTTGGCGAAAATCATATCTACTATGATAATTAAATACACCAATTATAAACTAATTATACAGCAAAAGAGGCAAGAAGAAGCGTGTTGTAGCACAAAACAGCCGTTTTCTTGTATTGCCCCTGTGTAGTTTGTAATGACCCCCATTATATGTAACCTTTGCATAATAAAGAAAATATTTGTCAACATATGGAGTGCCACAGCTTTGCTACAGGTACATCTACGACGGTAGTATATTGCTACAGGTACATCTACAACGGTAGTATATCGCTACAGGTACATCTACGACGGTAGTATATCGCTACAGGTACATCTACGACGGTAGTATATTGCTACAGGTACATATCGGATGGTAGTATATTGCTACAGGTACCTATATAAGGGTAGAATACTATATATTGCTATGGCCACCTCTAGGATGGTACTACTGTTATGAGCCATAACAATATACAGTACATGCTACCATCTTACAGGTGCCCACAGCAATATACAGTACTGAATGGTAGCGTGCGTGTACTGTACTGTCTATTGCTATGGGCACACATCACTGCAGGCCACAACAAATGTCAGGCACCAGGTCACCTTGGCGACGCATAATTTGGTACTGGTGACTGATCTCCTCAGCCTGTTTTTAAAGGGAACCTATAAGGTCCCTTATGTGCTATTGGTCCTTTCCAGTACCTTTTAGATAATTTGTGCGCTGTGCCCATAAGCTTCTCTGGATGTTGTAAGTTGTTAAAAACAACTTTAATAGCTGATGCTCACCGCAAGGTAGGTAGTCCCTTAGGTGGGGTTGCAGTGCATGTAGTCACGCTGGCTCCGCTCTTCTCCCAGATTCTCCATCTTGATTGACACTCTGAGTGTCGGGAACTTCATGCAAAGTCCATCACTCAGAGTGTCAATTAAGCATGAGAGGCTGGGAGGAGAACCTAGGCAGCGTGACGACATGCACTGCGGTCCCACCTAAGGGACTACTTACCTCGATGTGAGCAGCGGCTATTAATGTTGTTTTTAACAACTCACATCATCTGAAACAGGTTAATGGCACATTGTCCAAACACTGTGTCCTTCATCTAAAAGGTACTGTGGATGGCCGATAGCACTTAGGGGACGTCACTGTCCCGGATTCAGGCAACTACAAATTGGCATTTTCACTCACGGTGCATGGCTGCTGATCTGCCATTCAGGAGTCTGGGAAAGCTGAATGAACAGATAGTGATAGCCATATTGGTTGTCATCCAGCTTTCCTAGGAACAGATAGAACCAAAATATCTTTTGAAGAGACACTAATAACTGACACATGGAGAGAGGAATAAACTGTAATAAATAATCATAGGATGTCATATAACCTCACATTGCCATGTAGCATCCTGGCCACTAACTTATTGTGCTGGCTCCTACATTCATAACAAATTTGTGAATCTCTGCCTCACTGTGCCCCATGTGGGGAGTCGCTCTGGTAGATAGCAGTGCGGGTGCAGTATAGAGGCAAAACAGGGAGTCCAGATAGTGCAATAAACAGTGTTTTATTCACACTTGCACAAAATAAAACAGTCTCTTGGTGTTAATTCACACACATAAGAAATCAAGCGGAAAAACAAGACAGTCCAAAACAGGCTCCAGTCACCTGGGAGGTTTTTAGATGCAGGTTCACACCTGGCTGTCAGTCCAGCCGTAAGACAGTCGCCGTCAGGCTTCCAGGTCGTCTGCACTCCTTGCTGGGCTCTTGCTTCCAGCCCAGAGAACTTCCAAACACAAGTGAAACAGTCTAACAGCAGCTCCAGGACAATCACACCCTCCACACCCAGCTGCTGGCTGTGTTATAAAGGCCCTGGAAAACCCGGCCTGGACCGTGGGGAGTAGGCACCCACCCAACTCTTTGCCTACTCCCAGTAAGAGCCGGCCCGGATTGGCTTTGCAGCCAAACTAAATAGCAAGGTGTCAAGCAGCACTAGCTGCTGCTGACACACCAAAAATCCGGCTCTTACCTCACCGAGGCCAGGAACCTCGGTGACACGTACTCTCCGTCGACCACAGTACCTTGCACCTTACCACATACCCCCCTTTGTTCAACCCTGAGGGGTGAACACATGTGAGGCAGTGGACGCTGGGACAGGGCATCTGCGTTACCCTGCAAGCGGCCTGCCCTGTGTTCCACGGAGAACTTGAAGTTCTGCAGGGATAGGAACCACCTGGTGACCCGAGCATTCCTCTCCTTTGCCTGGCTCATCCACTTGAGAGGGAATGGTCGGTCACCAGACGGAACCTCCTCCCTAACAGGTAGTAGCGGAGAGTCGAGTGCCCACTTGATAGCCAGGCACTCCCTCTCCACTATGCTATACCTGGTCTCAGCGGGACTGAGCTTACGGCTCAGGAAGACAACGGGATGTTCTTCCCGTTGACCTCCTGAGACAGTACAGCACCGAGGCCTACCTCTGAGGCATCCGTCTGTACTATGAATTCCCTGTTGAAGTCGGGTGTCACCAAAACCGGGGACCCACACAGGGCCGACTTCAATGCAGAGAAAGCCTCTTCTGCCTTCTCACTCCAGTGAACCTTTCCGGACTTTCGTCCCTTCAATAGGTCTGTCAATGGATTGCTGCTATCGTGGCAAAGTGGGGCACAAACCTCATGTAGTACCCTACAATCCCCAGGAACGATTTTACCTGCCTGGTAGTGACCGGTCGGGGCCAGTTACGTATGGCTTCTACTTTAGTTACCTGCGGCTTGATGACTCCCCGCCCAATAACATATCCCAGGTATTTGGTCTCTTCCAACCCAATCGCACACTTCTTTGGATTGGCGGTTAGTCCAGCTTTCCTCAGGGCATCCACAACCGCCTGCACTTTGGGCAAATGGCTTTCCCAGTCGGTGCTGTGGATGATTACATCATCTAAGTAGGCCGAGCGTACCGGCGATGAGGTCGCAGTACAATATCCATTAACCTTTGGAAGGTGGCGGGGCGCCATGCAGGCCAAAGGGTAACACCTTGTAATGATACAGGCCCTGCGGAGTAACAAAAGCGGTTTTTCCTTGGCCGCCTCCGTTAAGGGTACCTGCCAGTATCCTTTAGTGAGGTCTAGCACAGAAAAATAACGGGCTTGCCCTAAATTCTCAACAAGCTCGTCTACCCGGGGCATGGGATACGCATCGAACTTGGACACTTCATTTAATTTGCGAAAATCGTTGCAGAACCGTAGCGTCCCATCCGGCTTGGGTATTAGAACTATGGGACTGGCCCACTCACTTTTCGACTCCTCAATGACATCAAGCTTCAACATTAACTGCACTTCCTCCGCGATGGCCCGTCGCCGAGCCTCGGGTACCCGGTAGGGTTTTAACCGGATCTTGGCCTGAGGCTCAGTGGCGATGTCATGTTGGATGAGAGACGTGCGGCCAGGGAGGTCCGAGAACACATCCGTGTTCCGACTGACGAACTCCCTGACATCCTGAACTTGTTTGGAAGACAGGCTGTCTGCGATTTTTACCGTGGTTACCGCTTCGCAGGCCTCGAACTGTGGGGCTGGACCCTTGTCACCTAGAAGCCCTGGCCGGGGCTGTTGTCGTCGGCCGTGTCCCTGTCTTTCCACGGCTTCAGTAAATTCACGTGGTACACCTGCTCCGGCTTGCGCCGCCCGGCTGGTGTACTTTGTAATTTACTTCCCCTACCTTCTCAATAACCTCATAGGGGCCCTGCCACCTGGCTAGGAACTTGCTGTCAAGGGTGGGCACCAGGACCAAAACCCGATCTCCCGGGTTGAAGCTCCGTACCCGAGCCTGACGATTGTACACCCTACTCTGGGCTTGTTGCGCTGCCTCCATATGCTCCCGGACCAGCGGCAACACCCTTTCCATCCGTTCCTGCATCTGGGTGACATACTCAATGACACTTTTGTGGGGGACAGGCTGTTGTTCCCACGCTTCCTTGGCGATATCCAACAGGCCCCGAGGGTGTCTGCCATAAAGCAGTTCGAAGGGCGAGAACCCAGTAGAGGCCTGGGGCACCTCTCGCACTGCGAACATGAGATAGGGCAGAAGCAGATCCCAGTCCTTCCCATCTCTAGACACCACCCTTTTTAACATGTTTTTAAAGTTTGATTAAACCTCTCGACAAGACCGTCTGTTTGTGGATGGTAAGCGGACGTCCGTAACTGCTTTATACGCAACAATTTACACAGTTCCCTCATAACTTTGGACATAAAAGGGGTCCCTTGGTCTGTCAGAACCTCTTTTGGCAGGCCCACACGGGAAAACATTTCCATTAACTCTTTGGCAATGAGCTTAGCTGAGGTATGTCGCAGAGGCACCGCCTCCGGATATCGAGTGGCATAGTCGAGAACTACCAGAATGTGTTGGTGGCCCCTGGCAGACTTTGGTACAGGCCCAATTAGATCCATAGCGATTCGCTCAAAGCGGGACCTCAATAATTGGAAGAGGTACCAGAGGACTACGGAAATGTGGCTGGGGGCTATTTATCTGACAGGTGGGACAGGACTTACAATACTCTTCTACTTCCTTAAACAAACCGGGCCAGTAAAATCGCTGTAGTATGCGGTCCTGCGTTTTCTGCCACCCCAGGTGTCCCCCAAGAACATGTTGGTGGGCAAGCTCCATGACCAGCTTGCGATACGCTGTGGGCACCACCAACTGTTCAACAGGCTCACCTCGGATTTGGTTCACTCGATACAACATATCCTGAAGAACAATGAATCGCGGAAACATTAATTCAGCCCCAGGTTTCTGGGGTTTACCATCAATTATTATGACACTTTCCCAGGCCCTGGTTAGGGTTTGGTCCCGGTGTTGTGCGGTCCCAAAATTTTCCCCGGAGACATTGAGGTCTGCCAACTCAGGTCCAGTGGCAAGTCCTCCGTGTCTCCCACCATTACACTCAGTGGGGTTGTCTCCCCCTCTACCGCTGGAGCAGTGGTCACCCCTACCGCTGGCCCTTCAGACTCGGGCTCCCAGGGTTCTGGCCTTCCAGTGGTATCAGGCCACTCTCCTAGGGTTACCCCTGTCTCGGGTCCATCAGACAGTTTTATCGCCGGCCACAGCGCCGGGAAACCTGGAAGTCCCTCCCAAGTATCAATTCATGCGGGAGTTTGGTAGCAACAGCCACCTCGTGGGTCCACTTACCAGCCGCTGTGGACAAAGTCACTAGTGCAGTGGGGTAGTCTTTTAGGTCTCCGTGGATGCACAGGACCCCGATTTTACGGCCGGTATACTCCACAGGCCGTACCAGGGCAGCCCTTACCAGGAGACTAGACTCCCGAGAGTCCAGCAGGGCCACCGCCAGAGAATCTCCCACCTCTACCTGACACAGGTGGTTATTGTCCTGCCCCTCACGGGTGCCAGTTGCACACAGCTTCCGTGCATACAGGGAGTGGCGATAGCCATAGTTCACATCCATCGGCTCATCCCGATGCGGACAGTCGGCCCTGATGTGGCCTGGCTCCTGACACCTCCAGCATACCACGGGAGGCGGATCCGCAGGGGTATATTCCGTGCAGGCCTCTCTGTCGCCGGACGTCGGAACTGGGGCGGAGGCCTCCCGGGGTTTGACTGACCCCTTCCCAGCAAGATTCCCCTGCAGGTTTCTGGTGGCCTCGTAGCGCTCCACCAGGTCGACCATCTCCAGGGCACTTACCGGAGACGCCTGGCCGACCCAGTGTTGGAGGGGATAAGGCAGGGCCCTCCAGAACATGTCGGCCAGTAGACGGTCCAGCATAGCAGTCGGACTTAGAACATCAGGCTGCAGCCACTTTTGCAACCGATGCAGCAACTCATAGTACTGCGGCCTGGCGGGTTCAGCCGTTTTAAAGTCCCACTGGTGGACCCGCTGAGCCCGGACCAACACGTTTACCCCCAATCTGGCCAGGATCTCCCCTTCACCGTGGGGTAATCAGCAGCCTGGGCATCTGCCAAGTCAAAAAAACTTGCTGGGGCCGGATGCCAGGAACGGAGCGACCACCTCGGCCCACTGGTCACGGGGTAACTTTTCCCTCACGGCTACCTTCTCAAAGACCGCCAGATATGTCTCAACGTCGTCGAAGGGGTCATCTTTGGGATCGCCGCACGGACCGCTTTCGGGCATCATGGTCGTGGTGGGACGCTCCTGCAGCTTGTAACGCCATCACGTGCTGTAACAGTAGCTGGTTGGTCTCCCGCTGCTGCACGTTAGCCTCTATGAGAGCTTTCACAGCCGCCTCCATGTTGCCAGCAACTCCTACTTGTAGCTTTGCTGGCTTAATATATGCCATGCACTTGTGCCCAGCAAAACAAAACAAACTTCGGCGGTCACGCCAGCCTCACTGCGCATGCCCGCATCCGACACCAAATGTGGGAGTCGCTCTGGTAGATAGCAGTGCGGGTGCAGTATAGAGGCAAAACAGGGAGTCCAGATAGTGCAATAAACAGTGTTTTATTCACACTTGCACAAAAATAAAACAGTCTCTTGGTGTTAATTCACACACATAAGAAATCAAGCGGAAAAACAAGACAGTCCAAAACAGGCTCCAGTCACCTGGGAGGTTTTTAGATGCAGGTTCACACCTGGCTGTCAGTCCAGCCGTAAGACAGTCGCCGTCAGGCTTCAGGTCGTCTGCACTCTCCTTGCTGGGCTCTTGCTTCCAGCCCAGAGAACTTCCAAACACAAGTGAAACAGTCTAACAGCAGCTCCAGGACAATCACACCCTCCACACCCAGCTGCTGGCTATGTTATAAAGGCCCTGGAAAACCCGGCCTGGACCGTGGGGAGTAGGCACCCACCCAACTCTTTGCCTACTCCCAGTAAGAGCCGGCCCGGATTGGCTTTGCAGCCAAACTAAATAGCAAGGTGTCAAGCAGCACTAGCTGCTGCTGACACACCAAAAATCCGGCTCTTACCTCACCGAGGCCAGGAACCTCGGTGACACGTACCTCCCGTCGACCACAGTACCTTGCACCTTACCACACCCAATACAAATATTCTGGGGGGGGGGGGGTACAGGCTGGACAGTGACTCACCATACACCACGATGCAGCCACTGACCCACACGCGCTTCTCTCCTCTGTTGCTCCTCAGTCTGCAGTCCTCAGCCGAGCCTGAACAGAACTGAAGCAAAGTCATATTTATTAGATCTGTGTCACCATATATTATATTCTGTGCCCCCATATATACAGTGCCCCCAGCCCCCATATAGTGCCCAACATATACAGGGCCCCCATATAGTACCTGTGTACATGTGCGGCTGCCCTCCTATATACAGCACCCCCATATAGTGCCTGTGCCCCCATATAGTGCTCAATATATACAGTGCTCCCATATATACAGTGCCCCCAGCCCCCATATAGTGCCCAACATATACAGGGCCCCCATATAGTACCTGTGTACATGTGCGGCTGCCCTCCTATATACAGCACCCCCATATAGTGCCTGTGCCCCCATATAGTGCTCAATATATACAGTGCTCCCATATATACAGTGCCCCAGCCCCCATATAATGCCCAAATATATACAGTGCCCCCATATAAACTGGGGCTGCATGATTTGGGAAAAAAGTGCAATTGCGATTAGGGATGTAAATATTACGATTGCGATATCATATAAGAAACAAATGGTGAAATTCCACAATTTCTCCCCCCTCCATGTCACATCATGACCCCCTATTATGTCACATTGGCACATTTCTTCCCCTCCATGGCACAGACTCCAACATTGTCCCTTAATCATTGTCCCCTCATCATGTCACCCCCCCCCTCCATGGTACAGACTCCAACATTGTCCCTCATCATGTCCGCCCTCCCCCTCCATGGCACAGAATCCAACATTGTCCCTCATCATGTCACCCCCCTCCATGGCACAGACTCCAACATTGTCCCTCATCATGTCACCCCCTCCATGGCACAGACCCCAACATTGTCCCTCATCATGTCACACCCCCCTTCATGGCACAGACCCCAACATTGTCACTCATCAGGTCACCCCCTCCATGGCACAGACTCCAACATTGTCCCTCATCATGTCACCCCCTCCTCCATGGCACAGACCCCAACATTGTCACTCATCATGCCCCCCCCCCCAGGGTCCTCAGCTCAGTAGTCAGTCGCCACTCCAGTCGGCCCAACTCCTCAGCTCTGCATTCAGAATCAATACTGTATTCGGCCGGCCAGGTGAGGCAGCTTTTACAGGCCAGCACACAGCAGCTCCTCCCCCAGACAGTCCCTGCTGCTGCAGCCGTCCGCCGCGGCTCCACTGGCCAGTCACGCCTTCCTGCCCTGACCATGTGACCATGCTGCTTGGGGCCGCACGCATCGCACGGCACACACGCAGGCTGGGGGCGGGGCGGGCGCCCAGCGGCGCTGCAGCCACTCAAAAACAGTAGGTGATAATGATTGATTTAAATTAAATTAAAGCAACAAAAAACAAAGGGGGTTAATTTTTGGCGCGGCGGCGCCCACACCTTCTGCGGCGCCGGGTGCGCCCTAAAGCAGACGCTTAGTCTGCCTTATGATAGCGCCGGCCCTGGCCGCAGGATGTCCTGCACATATCAATGATCTGTTAGTATAGAGGTGACTGACTGTTGTATGTGATAGCTTCCCAGATTATCATTCCAGCAGTTGGGGCAGTGTGTCGCTACACAGCAAAGGCAGGAATGAACTGGTCACCACAAAGCCTCCATACTTGAACCTGACCATCGAGGGAACCTGGATTTGTCACTAAAGATGATATAGTTCCTGTCCGAGCAGTCCAGGTTTCTTGTTCATGATGTAGCATCCCCAAGTCAGAGCAATGTGAGGGACTAACCTGGGGAATGCCAGTGATGGAGAGGCCGGCACGCTGTTCCTCTGGGGCACTCTCTGGGTTCTGAAGGGACACAGCCAGGTGCAAGGTGAGGTGCCCTTGGTGTTGTAGTTTAACGTGCCTATGGCTAAGTCCCTGATGTTTCGTGACGCCAGTGCCAGTAAACGGTGGCACACCGTATTTATAGTAGGAATAATAGAGGTGCAGACTTGTAGCTTGAAAACAGAATTCCAACTTTACTGAAACAGTGGTAATACAGAAGGCACTCTCTTAAAACAGTTCTTGTTGCAGACAATAGGCTTTGGTACAGTCTAGTTACAGCAGGCTTATATCCAGCAAGGTAAACAGAGGGTTAAATCACAGGACTTTTGAATTGCAGGTGAACCTTACTTTCTTCCTGACTTGTCCTGACTGGCAATTATTCTTCAAGGCCCCAATGCCCTACTTCTGGCTTATATCCTTGAATCTCCAGTTTGCTGCGTACCTCCTCTGACATTACAGTACCTCTTGCTCTAGGGATTGCCTCAGCTTGACTTCTGCTGACTTGCCTAGGCCCGTGACATGTGGCCTTCACAGACTCCAGGGTCTGCACTAACTCTAGCCTGCCCTGGCCCAGCTATATATACATCCCTGCTCAACAGTTCCCTAGTGGTCTAACACCTACATCACAATCCTCACATTACTGCAGGCAATGACATGTAAACCACTTAAAGGGACATAACAGATTGGTAGTAAGCGGGTATTAAAGTGCCCGTATACTGCATACCCCACGACTTTAAACTGAGTACGACCTCGTACTCCCACAGGAGCCCACCCAGCTGGATTCTTCTCCTGAAAGACACAAAACACATGCAGGCATATACAAACACAAATGAATGACATCTGCATAAATAATCATATCAGGTCCAGCTGGAAAAGGTGGAGCGCGGTGACAAGAGGCGACGTCCTCTGCTTGCAGGCTGTTAATGCAGAACTGTGATGCTGACCTGGTACAGCAAATCAATGGTTAACACCAGGATAGTCCATAAGAGAATGCCTGAGTCCATAATAAGAACATATCACAGAGGCTCGCACACAGGAGTCCATCTCTGGGCACAAACTTAAAAGGATGATGCTCACACAGAGGTTTCCTGTCGGGAAACACTTCCAGTACAGTCATAGTTTTCAAAACGTACTGGTAGCGCCCCTTGTAGACCGGGTAGACCTCCTTAGAGCCAAGGTCTCCTCTTGTCCGGGTACAGGGGGACAAGAAGGATCCACGTCAGTGGGACCCCTTTCAGTAGCACCCTGAGCGGGGCCTGCTATGATTGCAGGTTCAGCAGGTGCCGGGGCAGGCACCCCAAAGTTTAACCAGGGTGTAAGGAACCAGTGGAGCGGCTCAGGATCATTCAGCAAATCCGCTATGGCCTGCATAGGTTCAGCAGGCCGAGCAATGGAATCTGACTCAGAAGACTCGGATCCGGAATCTCCAACGACAGTCTCCTTGTCAATACAGAGTTTTAGGCGGTTTCTGTGAACAATTTGGGGACCCTTACCCTCTCTGGTGACCTCATAGGTATGAGTTTCAGCATTAGGGATGGCAGACACAAGATAGGGAGTCCTCTCCCATTTACTGTCCAGTTTACTGGTGCGGTGATTGTTCTTTAACCACACGGTATCCCCCACAGCCAAGGGCTCTGCATGGGCCGCCAAATCATAGTCTTTTTGTTGTCGCTCCCGGGCACCTTCCATGCGCTCCTGGACAATTTCTTTGGCATTAAGCAAGCGCCTTTGATGTTCCGTTACCCAGTCAGTTTTAGGCAGGGGATTAATGTCATCCAGCACTTGTACATCCAGGGAATGATCTGCAGGCAATTTACCCTGACGCCCAAACAACAGGTAGAAAGGAGTGTATCCAGTGGAACAATGGATAGTATTATTGTACGTATACATGAGCTGTGGTAGCAGGTCAGGCCAATCTCCTCTGGTCTCAGGAGGCACGGCTCTCAACATTTCAATCAAGGTCTGATTCATCTTTTCACAGAGTCCATTACCTTGTGGATGATAGGCCGTGGTCCGGACCTTTTGGCAATTGTGTAGTCGGCACAGCTCCTGGAACAGATGAGACTCAAACGCAGACCCCTGGTCGGTGAGGATCTTTTCTGGGCAGCCGTAAGGCAGGAGGAAGTGTTTCCAGAACAATTCAGCGGTCGTCTTGGCTGTCAGGTCCTTCACAGGCACTGCTACGGCAAACTTAGTGAAATGGTCAATAATAGTCATAGCATAGGTATACCCTGAGTGACTGGGCTCCAACTTTACGTGATCAATAGCAACCAGTTCAAGAGGGGCGGTACTTATAATAGGGTGCAGCGGTGCTCTCTGATCATGATGTTCACCTCTCTTCAGGGCACAGGCTGTACATTCCCGACACCACTTCTCAATGTCCTCTCTGATTCCAACCCAGTAGAACCGCCTACGGACAGTGGCCTCAGTCTTTTGAACCCCAAAATGTCCAGACCTGTCATGATACATTTCTAAAACCATACCTGCATCACGACGTGGGATGAGGATCTGGTGCACTCTGTCATTTGACACTGGATCCAGGCTTCGTCGCAGCAACAGGCCTTTTCGAAGGAAAAGTTGTTGACGTTGCCTCCACAATTTGATGAGTTCTGGGTCTGCGGTCTTTCGCCGAATTCTTTCAGGGTTCTGCCGCTGATGAAGAAGTCCAGCAGTTCACCGAGAACTCTACTCTCTGATTGCAACTTAATCCACTTTTCCTCTCTGGATGCAGGCTTATCAAAGGATGGAGGGTCAGAGGTTCCACTGTTGGCAGCATGAGCCTGGTCCTGTTGAGCAAACCGGTTATAAAATGCTGGCATCTCTACATCTTCCCAGGCATCCCGTATGTCATCCGGTGCTATTTCAGTGGGGAGCCTTGACAGGGCATCAGCATTATCGTTTGAACGGCCAGCCCGGTATTTTACAGTGAAGTCGTAATTAGCAAGGCGGAGGCCCATCTCTGTTCTAAGGCCCCCAGTTTAGCGGTATTCAGGTGAGCCAGAGGATTGTTATCAGTGAATGCAATAAATGGAGTGGCAGCCAAATAGTCTTTGAATTTTTCTGTTACCGCCCACACTAAGGCTAGAAACTCCAATTTGAAAGAACTATAATTCTGGTCATTCTTTTCGGCTCCCTTTAAGGACCGGCTGGCGTAAGCTATCACTCTCTCTTTTCCCTCTTGCACTTGAGCCAGCACTGCTCCCAGGCCTTTCTTACTGGCATCTGTGTAAAGGTGGAATGGCTTACTGTAATCTGGGTACCCCAGCACAGGAGGTTCAGTCAACTTTTTCTTTAACAACTGAAATGCAACCTCCCTCTCTTCATTCCATTCAATGGGGACAGGAGTCTTTGGGCTCTTTTTGGTTGCCCCCTCAGGAGTTCCTGGATTGGATCCGCTATTTGAGCGAAGTGGGGGATAAAGCGCCGGTAGTAGCCAGCGAAGCTAAGGAAGCTCCTCACTTCCTTCACTGTAGTGGGGACCGGCCAATTTCGGACAGCAGCCAGCTTATCAGGATCAGGCTGAACTCCCTCTGCGCTTACCACATGTCCCAGGTATTTTACAGCCGGTTTAAGCAGGTGACATTTGGACGGTTTAATCTTGAGGCCGTATTTAATAAGGATTTCAAACACCTCAGCTAAATGCTTTAAATGGTCCTCATACGTTTTAGAATAGATGATAACGTCATCCAGGTACAGCAGCACTGTCTCAAAGTTCTTATGGCCTAAGCACCGCTCCATTAATCTCTGAAAGGTCCGGGGGCATTACACAGTCCAAATGGCATGCAATTGAATTCAAACAGGCCCATAGGGGTGGTGAAAGCAGTCTTTCCCTATCCTCAGGGGCCATGGGCACTTGCCAATATCCGCTGGTTAAATCTAAGGTGGAGAAATAGGCGGAGGAGCCTAGAGCGGTTAGAGACTCCTCAATACGTGGCAATGGATATGCATCTTTGTGAGTGATCTGATTTATCTTTCTATAGTCTACACAAAACCGGATACCACCATCTTTCTTTTTAACTAAAACCAGTGGTGCAGCCCAGGGACTACGACTGTCCCGGATTACGTTTGAGTCTTTCATTTCTTGGATCATCTCTTTAACAGTTTGGTATGAAGTTGGTGGTATGGGTCTATACCTCTCTTTGATGGGAGGATGAGAGCCAGTGGGTATGGTGTGTTGGATGACACTGACCTCTCCATAGTCCGTTGCATGCTTACTGAAGGCTTGATGGTGTTGCTTTACTAGGTTCAGGAGTCCCTCTAGTTGATGTTGCGGGGTAGCTTCGTCCCCGACATGGAGTTCCTTCCACCAGGGCACTGGAGAGTCGTCCGCAGGAAGAGGTCCTCGAGTGGCAGCTGGTGGCTTCTCGGTGACAGGCAGGCGGATGACATCCTGGAAGGATACCTGGGAAAGCTGGGCAACAGGACAGTGCTTAGTAAGCACAGCAGGATGATCGCTGAGGTTAATCAGGCGGACAGGTACTTTACCTTGGGAGACGGTCGCCAGGCACTTGGCAGCTCTCACATATGGGTAGTTTTCCATCTGGACAGGTTCCACCAGGGCCGGATAGTCTTGGCCCTGGACTCCCAGGACAGCACGGCACCACAGGAGGGTTTGGGAGTTTGGAGGTAGAGTCACTGGCCTATTATCACGGATCCTGGCGGTGCAGATCTCTCCTTTTTCATTTGCAAACCTCTGCTGAGCACACAATACGCTGATAGTCTTTTGGAGGACCTTCTTGGAGGCAGAGGAAGCTGCAGGCAGGGACTGATGGAGAGCTTCAAGGACCTCGGGGTAGCAATTTTTGAAAACATTAGTCCCAACAATCACAGGGTGACCCCCTTTATCCCGGTTTGTACCACGATCACTCCTTGCTGTGGTAAAGTGGCTTCTCCCACCTGGAGAGTGGGTTCCCAGTATCCATGGACTTTTATGGGCTTACCATTGCTTGCAATTATCTCCAGCCAGGACTCAGGTGGCTGGGTAAGCAGGCTGGAACTCCAGAACTGATTAAAGGTGGACTGCTGAATAGTGGTGACTTGAGATCCAGTGTCCAACAACGCTTCAAAAGGCACTCCATTGATCCGGACGTTTATTTTGGGACGGGACCCCACATAACAGGGCATCCAGTTTGGATCCCTTGGACCTGTTGTTCTACCTCCCGAGGGCGGTCCTCAGCCTCGAGGGTGACCCGTTTAACTGCCAGCAAGTAGATTCAGTATGACCCAACTTCTTGCAGTAGTTACAGGCAGGCCGCTTGCGGTTCCTAAACCGGTCACTTGAGCGTCGTCCAGGATCTCTGGGATAAACTTCTTGATACGCAGGGGGCCAGGCTTTTGAGGCAGAAGGAGTTCATCTTCCAGCATTAAGGGTTTCTCCCACTCTTCCAGTTTCCTGCAGACTTTTTCCAGGCTCTTAGTGAGGTAATTGACCTGTTCCATCAAAGCAGCTACTGTATCAGGCACTGGAGTCTGGGCGGCTTGGCTGGCCCCTGGCAGGCTGGCATCCGTCAGCTTAGGATTACGGACAGAAGGCTCGGGATGGGCCACTGGTTCCGTTGGCAGATGTTGTCCCAGAATACTAATGGCCAGTTCTTTAAAGTCCAGGAAAATACTGCTAGGGTGCTGAGCCGACAACATTTTCAATTGAGTTTTTAAAGATTCGCTATTCACACCCGCAATAAATTGTTCTCTCAGAGTTTGATCCTGGGTGTCAACCTCTCTAGGGTCTATATGAATGACGGCCCTCCAGGCCTCTTGGAGGGATAAAGCAAAATCACGGAGTGACTCACCAGGCTTTTGTTTCTTACTGAAGAAGCGCATCTTTATTTCAGACACAGTCCTGACTTCAAAGGTAGTGCTGAGGCGGTCAAAAATCTGCTCTATGGTACTCCTCTCTGAATCGGGCCAGGACATGACTTCTCGGCGGGCCGCTCCTTCCAACTGGGCTAACAGAATCTCCATTTGCTGCTCCGGGTTGATAGGATAGAGCCGGAACAGAGCCAGGAGTTTGTCTTGGAAGTCTTTTAAATTATGAGCCTCCCGGCGTGGCGAGGAAACCATGAGGGCCCCAAAGTAGTATGGCATCGTCAGCGGCATCATGTTGGCAGGCGCAATACTGTTGGTGGCCACTGGCTCCCTGGGGGCAGGCTGCTCTGCTACTTCTGAGTCCGACATGGTGCAGATTAATTGGGTGTGCGGTCCCTTTAAGAGGTAGCGACAGGTCCGATGTCACGCTGGCGGGGTTACTGGCCAGTGAGCGCAATCGGTGGAAAGAGTCCGGTGTCCCCTTTTCGGGCCTTATTAACCAGGTGACCCCCCTCCGGTGTAGAATTATTTCACCCAGGAGTTTGTACTTACTCCGGTGCAGGCAGTCCAAGTCTCGCGAGATCCGGAAAGACGTCTTCGGGAATCCCTTGCGCAGCGTCCCTTCCCGCGAGGACGTCGGGCCGGAGCTTCGGACTTACTCCGACGGGGAACAGCGCCTGCGTTCTTCCAGGCCCAAGGTAGGTGGAGTCCAGCTTGGAAAATTTGAATAAGGCGGTGACGCTGCAGAGTTTGGCGCTAAATTTTCCCGCCAGCAAGGAGTAGTGATGGCGCAGTAGATAAGTCCACAGTTCAGGCAGCCATCTTGGGCGCCATGATGCAGCTAATCAATGACAGCAAGCAGGATGCTAAAAAGTCCACAAAAACACACTTGGAAGTGGCGATTTTCTTCCTCTTGATAACGCAACACTGCACAGCGCTTTCTGGCGGTTTTAGGGACACTTTTTGTATGTTTTTCAGTCCACAAAGTTCACTTCAAATAAACAGGCGTTTTGTCACTTGGCAAACTGGTTAAGGCACAAAGTTCACGTTTTTGCTCACAGTCCGTAAACGTGCGTATCCTGTTCGTGACGCCAAAATGTAGCATCCCCAAGTCAGAGCAATGTGTGGGACTAACCTGGGGAATGCCAGTGATGGAGAGGCCGGCACGCTGTTCCTCTGGGGCACTCTCTGGGTTCTGAAGGGACACAGCCAGGTGCAAGGTGAGGTGCCCTTGGTGTTGTAGTTTAACGTGCCTATGGCTAAGTCCCTGATGTTTCGTGACGCCAGTGCCAGTAAACGGTGGCACACCGTATTTATAGTAGGAATAATAGAGGTGCAGACTTGTAGCTTGAAAACAGAATTCCAACTTTACTGAAACAGTGGTAATACAGAAGGCACTCTCTTAAAACAGTTCTTGTTGCAGACAATAGGCTTTGGTACAGTCTAGTTACAGCAGGCTTATATCCAGCAAGGTAAAACAGAGGGTTAAATAACAGGACTTTGAATTGCAGGTGAACCTTACTTTCTTCCTGACTTGTCCTGACTGGCAATTATTCTTCAAGGCCCCAATGCCCTACTTCTGGCTTATATCCTTGAATCTCCAGTTTGCTGCGTACCTCCTCTGACATTACAGTACCTCTTGCTCTAGGGATTGCCTCAGCTTGACTTCTGCTGACTTGCCTAGGCCCGTGACATGTGGCCTTCACAGACTCCAGGGTCTGCACTAACTCTAGCCTGCCCTGGCCCAGCTATATATACATCCCTGCTCAACAGTTCCCCTAGTGGTCTAACACCTACATCGCAATCCTCACATTACTGCAGGCAATGACATGTAAACCACTTAAAGGGACATAACAGATTGGTAGTAAACGGGTATTAAAGTGCCCGTATACTGCAATGACACCACTGATAATGAAGGTATTAGTGGCTGGCTGTTCATGGCAGGACGCATAATGGGCTTCCAAATTTCCTTCAGTTAAGCCCCTGAAATGGTCTGTGCACAGACAGGGGTAATGAATGTGCCAACTGTGTCTGGATGGTGGAACGAAACGCAGGTAACTGCTTGTGCATGTCAGCAGATCAAGAGTCTCTCAACTGGTGGGCTGTTCAGAGTCTGTTCACGGTTTGTGCATGCCCCCATATAACCACTGCTCCTAACTGCTAACACTTCGAACAGAACAGTCTAAATTGTGGGCAATTCATTGGAAATGACCATCGTGCTTCTCTCAGTCCAATAATCTGACCCCCTCAAAGTCTGTCCAACTGGACAACTGTCTTCGAGTGCATCGTAGAGACATGTCTAGCAGTCAACAATCTCTCACCAAGGTACCCTACTCAAAAAGTAGCCTCTGAGGGCCATTTCATGGCGCAGCAGGGGAGGCACTTTTATGTCCTCTCTGCGGCAAGACTCAGTATTTAATCAGACCACACTAGGAATCATTTACATTATTGTCTGAGATCAGTTATATCTGGATGTGCTATTTTTATTTGTATTTTTGTCCATGGGTGTATTATCTATTTCAACTAAAAGTCCAATCACATATAACTTTAAATTTTTCTATGTTCTAGATATATAGTCCTGAAAGGGAATTATATTGAAGTGTGATATGCCAGCGCTTCTCTCTCCTCATTAGAACGATCGGGTGGGGTCCAGCACTCAGACCCTCACTGATCAAAACTTTTGATATGTTTCGATGACACATCAAAAGTTTTCTACAAAGCTCAGGGACCCTTCAGATATGTTAACTGACCCCATGAACACAGGAAGGGAAATAGATACAGAAACTAGAAACCGTTAATCACATGGTTAGTGACCACGTCACTTTTCCAGTCAACACAAGTCTTAGTTGCTGTATAGAAGCATAATACAATCAGTAATTAGTGTTGGTGCG
The DNA here is from genome assembly GCA_033119425.1 of Bufotes viridis. NCBI lineage: Eukaryota > Metazoa > Chordata > Amphibia > Anura > Bufonidae > Bufotes > Bufotes viridis. The sequence goes on along the minus strand of JAKVIS010000917.1, from coordinate 7,583 downwards.
AATTTTTATCGTGAATACTCGGCACTCGAGAATTCACGAATATTTAGAATATAGTGATATATTCGTAAAAACAAATATTCGTTTCTTTTTTCCATCTGAACCCATTAGTAAATGTAGTGGGTTCAGATGAAAAAAAAGACGAATATTCGTTTTTAAGAATGTATATCACATTATATTCTACATTTTCATACAAATTCTAGCAAGTCAACCCAATAGGAAAGTTGCTAATTATTCTCTTGATTGCAAAAATGCGGCAATGTAAAAATGGCATCATGCGAAGTCGTATGCCGAAATACAGGCGTGGGTCACTTAAAGTAACACGCCTGTATATCACGTTACGAACTCGCATTATATGATTTTACATTGCCGATTTCTCCAATCAAGAGAATAATCTCGAATACTGAATAGTCGCGAATATATGACGAATATTCTACCACATATTCGTGAAATATCGCAAATTCGAATATTGCCCTGCCGCTCATCAATATTGACAGTAATACTGCAATACAGTGAATAGATACAGGGTCTACATCGGGCGCTATACGTTACCATTCTTCTTGTCAAATGGGTGGGTCCCTACACGTCTGACACTGTCCCATCATCAGACTGTGTAGAGACAAATGGTATTGTCAAGGGAATGGTAATACCTTGTCAAATAGGCCTGCGGTACAGACTAATCACACGGGCGCATTGCAGCCGCACTGAATCCGGACCCATTCATTTCTATGGGGCTATGCACATGAGCAGTGATTTTCACGCATCACTTCTGCGTTGCATGAAAATCGCATCATGCACTCTATATTGTGCGTTTTTCATCTAGCATAGGCCCCATAAGTGAATGGGGCTGCGTGAAAACTCGCAGCATCTGCAATCAAGTGCGGATGCAGTGCGATTTTCCGCAAGGCTGCTAAGTAGCGGGACCCGATCTTTATTATTTTCCCTTATAACATGGATATAAGGGAGAATAATAGCATTCTCAATACAGAATGCTTAGTAAAATGTGCATTAACCACTTGCCGCCACGCTTAACGCCGATGGGCGCCAGCGCGGCGGCCTCTCAGGTCTCACTGCCGCCTATCGGCGCCATCTCGTGAGACCCGAGATTTCACATGAACGCTGCGCGCGTCACTGTGACGCACAGAGGAGAAGTGAAACTACAGCCTGCCAGCCGCGATCATTGGCTGGCAGGCTGTACTTTTTAAATCGACCTATGAAAATCAGATATCAGACGCTATTTACAAAATAGCGTCTGATATAGTCCTGCTTGGTCCTCTGGTGATCCCTTTGCTGGATCCACCACCAGAGGACACAAGCAGCTCAGTAAGTACACCAAATCACCACACATACATTACATACCCCCTTTGTCAGTTATTAACCCCTTAGTAGCCCCTTAGTAGCCACTGATTACCCATATAAACCCCCTGATCACCCTCTGTCACCCCCCTGTCATAGATCACCCCCCCTATAAGGGTCCCTAATCACCGTCAGGTAGTTAGCTACTTGTTAGGTAGTTAGCGCCCAGCCCACCGCACCGCAGTCACTTATTAGTCGCTGATTAGCGTCATCACTGTCGCTATCAGCACTAATACTAATATAGTATCTGTAAGTGATCAAGACTGATCGCAATCAGATCTATATCAGTAGGGTCACTTTAGGCTCTATAAAAACGCATTGTTCGCCTGATCAGGCCTGATCTTGTGCGCACACTCATGCGCTCAGTCCGCCCACCGCAGTGACAGAATTTTTTTTTCTGATCACTGCAAAACACAGTAAAATCGCTGCACCGCTATAAAAGATCACTTTTGAGTTATTGATCTTTATTAGCGATCGCAGCGTTACTTCGCAAGCACTCCCTTTACTAGGTAGGTGTGCTCTTTTCCTGGGTAGTCTCAGAGGAATACCCCTAAATTTAGTTACTCCAAAATGGCAAAAAGGGGTATTCCGCTGAAGAGGCCTACAGGATTCTGGCCGTGATGGATGAAAGCGATGGGGACGCTTCACCCGCTGGAATCCAGTGGTTCAGAATATGAACCTGTAGACAGCAGTGGCACTCTAACCGCTAGCGAAGATGACGAGGTTGAGGTCCCTGCTACGGTCAGGCGCACCCGACCCCATGTCAGTGTTTCGCATATCCCGCGTGATGAGCCTCATATGCAGCAGAGTGGTGCTAGCGCTGACCTTTTTGATGGTGCGGCATACACCGGCAGCGCAGCACATCCTGGACCTTCTACCAGCACTGCCGTATTCCCTGGTGAAGTGGCGAGCACCAGAAGGGCAGTTGCTGGTACGGTGGCACGTGCACTAACTCCCCGTCGCAGCCACCGCGCTTCAGGCCCGTAGACCCCTTAGTCTCCCAGAGGTGCTGGCAAACCCCACTGGCAATCCCCTCCTTCCGCCGCACCCGTAGCTGCCCCCTTTCACCGCCCAGTCAGGAGTTCCGCATGGAGACAGCCAATTTCAGATCGGCCCTTGAATTTTTGAGCTGTTCTTCACCGCGGATCTCTACGACTTAGTTGTGGCAGAAACCAACCGATACGCCACACAATATATAACCGCCAATCCGAAAGCTTCTATGCCCAGCCTTTCCGGTGGAAACCAGTCACCGCTTTCCGAATTTAAAACATTTTTGGGCCTTACCCTCAGCATGGGCATAACTAAAAAAATGTATTATGGTCATATTGGTCTAAAGACCCAATACATTACATGCCCATGTACTCTGCTGCAATGTCCAGGGCACGGTTTGAGGTCATCATGCGCTTTATGCATTTCACCGACAATGAAACCTGTCATCCAAGAGGCCACCCTGCTTATGACCGGCTCCATAAAATTCGGCCCCTCATAGACCATTTGTCATCTAAATTTGCAGATGCGTATACCCCCAGTCAGAACATCTGCATAGACGAGTCCCTCGTACACCCACCGGGCGCCTGGCATCAAACAGTACATCCCCAGCAAGCGCGCCCGGTACGGGGTCAAAATGTATAAGCTCTGTGAAAGGGCCACAGGCTATACATATCGTTTTAGGGTCTATGAGGGAAAAGACTCAAAACTGGAGCCGGTCGGATGCCCTGACTACCTGGGGTGCAGTGGCAAGATTGTCTGGGACTTGGTGTCACCCTTAGTCTGCAAGGGGTACCACTTATACGTGGACAATTTTTACACAAGTGTGGCCCTCTTCGGCACTTACATCTAGTCGAATCCAATGCTGTGGCACCGCGATGCCTAGTCGCCGGCTTCCCCCAACGGCTCATTAATACCCGACTTGCACGGGGGAGAGGGCTGCCTTGTGTGACCAAGAACTGCTCGCGGTGAAGTGGCGGGACAAGAGGGACGTTTACCTTCTGTCCACCATTCACGCAGACACGACTGTCCAAATAGAACGGGCGACAGGAGTCATTGAAAAGCCCCTCTCAGTCCACGATTATAATCTCCACATGGGAGGGGTGGACTTCAATGACCAAATGTTGGCTCCATATTTAGTTTCCCGACGCACCAGACGCTGGTATAAAAAGGTGTCTGTATATTTGATTCAACTGGCACATATATAACAGTTACGTTCTCTACAGTAAGGCTGGGAGAACGGGATCCTTCCTTAAATTCCAGGAAGAGATCATTTCGGAACTCCTGTATCCAGGAGGTTCTGTGCCCCAAGTCCCCGATGTAGTGAGCCGGCTACATGAGAGACACTTCCCAGTGTCTTCCCTGGTACCCTGCCACCGTTCCCCAAGAAAAAGATGTCGTGTCTGTAGCAGGAGTGGACTAAGGCGTGACACCACCGTTTTTGTCCTGACTGTCCTGACCAGCCTGCCCTATGCATAGGGAGTGCTTCCGCAAGTATCACACCCAGGTACATTATTAGCATAGGGATTGCAAGACACAGGCCAGGCACAATAAGAGTCTTAGGGTCCTGCACGAGCAGCAGCCACGCATGGTGATCGCAAAGGAGCCGCCGGTCCTGACTTCAAAACAGACGAAGTCGATAGATCATAGTTGATTTATGATGCTATGTACCCTACAGTCTTGAATGCATTGATAGCACTGGCATACTGCTGCTGCCAGTGCTATCCAATGCATTCCAGAACTGTAGGGCTACATAGCATCATAAATCAATATGATGCTATGCGACCCCGTCTGTGCGGGAGAAGTCAGGCCAGGCGCTCCTCTGCGATCACCATGCGTGAGCAACGCTCGTGTGCAAGGGCCCTTTCACACAGAGCTGCTGCAAACCTCTCCTTCACCTGGGACAAAGTGCATAATGTACTTCGCCACAGCTCTGGGTGATTTGTGCTTTGCACATTGTCCCACGGGGAAGGAGAGGTTTATCCTCTCAGGCCTCAGTGCACACGGCCGTGAACACGCCGTGCATGGACCGTGAGTATCTGGCTGGCATTCATCTGACAGCAGGAGCGCACGGCGCCATAGCAACCAGTGACGCCGTGCACTCCTGCTGTCAGATGGCTGCCAGGCCGAGATACTAACGGTCCATGCACGGCCGAGTTTCACGGCCGTGCATGGGGCCTTAAGGTAAAAAAAAAAACAAAAAAATCCACAGGTAAGCAAAAAGTTCAAGTTATGTTTCAAATGTTTAAGTTAACGCTCGGTTTCTAATGTTCTATAAAGTTAATGTTAATAAAATTATTGCGTTGCTGCCTGGTTTTTCTTTCTTTTTTTTTTTACCTTCTAGGTGGATCAAGCAAAGAGCCAGCTGCAGCACTGATGTGCATTCTGAGAGAAGCATTGCGCTGCTATCAGAAGACACGTGAAGTCGGTGTTTGCGGCGCTGCAAGACGAGATTTCTCCTCTGCAGTACAGGTACGTTTGCCCAGGCATATGAGCTGAGGAGAGGTGTTGGAGTTCATATGCTTTGGCAAACACTTTGTATCAAAAATCTGGCAAAGATGTCTTCCTCCACACCGATCGATTGATCGATGTGAATGGAGAAATCACGTTTGCCAGGACATAGGAGCTGAAGTGGGTATGGATGTTTGGGCGGAGCCCCTATGTCCTGGCAATCGCCAGGCCCCTTTTTCTTCTTGCATATTTTTTGGCAGAGATTTTTTCATCCACATCAATCGATGCGAATGAGGAAATCTGTGCCGTTCATTTTTTCTTTCAGCCCAGAGGCTGAACGGAAAAAATCTCATTACCTGTATGCTCCATATAAGGAGAATAGCAGAAACTCCTAATGCTGGCCATACATGTAATGATTGGTGAGACCTCAAATGCCAGGGCAGTACAAACACCTCACATGTGACCCCATTTTGGAAAGAAGACACCCTAAGGTATTGCTGAGGGGCATATTGAGTCCATGAAAGATTGAACTTTTGTCACAAGTTAGCGGAAAGGGAGACTTTGTGAGAAAAAACTAAAAAAATCAAATTCCGCTGACTTGTGCGAAAAAAAAAATAAATATGAACTCGCCATGCTCCTCACAGAATACCTTGGGGTGTCCTCTTTCTAAAATGGGGTCACATGTGGGGTATTTATACTGACCTGGCATTTTAGGGGCCCTAAAGCGAGAAGAAAAATGCGTAAAAATGCCCTCTAAAAGGTACTCATTGGATTTAGGGCCCCTTTGCGCACCTTGGCTGCAAAAGTGGCACACATGTGGTATCGCCGTACTCAGGAGAAGTAGGGCAATGCGTTTTGGGGTGTAGTTTTACATATACCCATGCTGGGTGAGACAAATATCTCTGTAAATGGACAACTTTGTATAAAAAAATGGAAAAAGTTGTCATTTAAAGAGATATTTTTCACACCCAGTATGGGTATATGTAAAAAATACACCTAAAACACATTGCCCTACTCTCCTGAGTACGGCGATACCACATGTGTGACACTTTTGCAGCCAAGATGCAGCAGGCCCAAATTCCAATGAGTACCTTTAGGATTTCAGGACATTTTTTACGCATTTGGATTCCAAACTGCTTCTGACGTTTAGGGGCCCCTAATATGCCAGGACAGTATAAATACCCCACAAGTGACCCCATTTTAGAAAGAAGACACCCCAAGGTATTCTGTGAGGGGTATGGGTGAGTTCATGTAAGAAGTTTATTTTTTGTCACAAGTTGAGTGGAATATAAGACTTTGTAAAAAAAAAAAAAAACAATTTCCGCTAACTTGTGCCAAAAAATAAAAACTTCCATAAACTCACTATGCCACTCAGCGAATACCTTAGGGTGTCTCACTTCTCCGAAATGGGGTCACTTGGCCTGTGGCATTTATACTGATCTGGCATGTTAGGGGCCCTCAAGCGTCAGAAGCAGCTTGGAATCCAAATGCGTAAAAATGTCTCCGTGAAACTCCTAAAGTGAACTCGGTGGAATCTGGGCCCTTTGCGCTACCTTGGCTGCAAAAAGCAGCAGCTGCAGTATCGCCGTACTCCAGGTAGAAGTAGGGCAATGTGCTTTGGGGTGTGTTTTTACATATACCCATGCTGGGTGAGACAAATATCTCTGTAAATGGACAACTTTGTATAAAAAAAATGGAAAAAGTTGTCATTTAAAGAGATATTTTTCACACTCCAGTATGGGTATATGTAAAATACACCCCAAAACACATTGCCCTACTTCTCCTGAGTACGGCGATACCACATGTGTGACACTTATTAGCAGCCAAGATGCGTAAAGGGGCCCAAATTCCAATGAGTGCCTTTAGGATTTCACAGGACATTTATTTACGCATTTGATTCCAAACTGCTCTGGACGTTTAGGGGCCCCTAATATGCCAGGACAGTATAAATACCCCACAAGTGACCCCCATTTAGAAAGAAGACACCCTAAGGTATTCCGTGAGGGGTATGGTGAGTTCATGTAAAAGTTTATTTTGTCACAAGTTAGTGAAATATGAGACTTTGTAAAAAAAAAAAAAAATCAATTTCCGCTAACTTGTGCCAAAAATAAAATCTTCATGAACTCACTATGCCTCTCAGCGAATACCTTAGGGTGTCTACTTTCCGAAATGGGGTCACTGTGTGATTTATACTGCCCTGGCATTTGAGGGGCCCTTAAAGCGAGAGAAGTAGTTTGGAGTCAAATGCGTAGGATGTCCTGTGAAATCCTAATGGCACTCATTGGATTTAGGGTCCCTTTGTGCACCTTGCCGCAAAAGTGTCATGACATAGGTATCGCCGCACTCAGAGAAGTGGCAATGGCTTGGGTGGAGTGTTATAGCCTACCCATGCTGGGTGAGAAAGTATTCTGTAAATGGACAACTTTGTATAAAAAAATGGAAAAAGTTGTCATTTACAGAGATATTTTTCACACTCCAGCATGGGCATATGTAAAAATACACCCCTAAAACACATTGCTCTACTTTTCCTGAGTATCGGCGATACCACATGTGTGCCACTTTTTGCATCCAAGATGTGCAAAGGGCCCTAAATCCAATGAGTACCTTTAGATTTCACAGGACATTTTTACGCATTTGGATTCCCAAACTGCTTCTGACGCTTAGGGGCCCCTAAATGGCCAGGGCAGTAAAAATACCCCACAAGTGACCCCATTCCGGAGAGTAGACACCCTAAGCAGTATTCGCTGACAGCATAGTGAGTTCATGATTTATTTTTTGTCACAAGTTAGCGA
>JAKVIS010000916.1:0-46569 GCA_033119425.1 Bufotes viridis | reverse complement strand
ACATAGGAGCAGTATTATAGTAGTTATATTCTTGTACATAGGAGCAGTATTATAGTAGTTATATTCTTGTACATAGGAGCATTATTATAGTAGTTATATTCTTGTACATAGGAGGCAGTATTTTAGTGGTTATATTGTTGTACGTAGGAGCAGTATTATAGTGGTTTTATATTTTTACATAGGAGGCAGTGTATACAAATGTTTGTAAAAAATGTTTCTGGTTTACAAATTGGCAGTTTTAACGGCATTAACTCTTTAATGAATATGCCGGGTCGCTATGTGAACTTGACATTCTCTGTTTTCCTTTTTCGCTTGCATCCAGCGACCCATGAACTTTACATTATTTCCTTGTCTCAATGTTAATCCCTTTAAAAGACAATATATCAGGTTTTTCTTCTTATTTTTGAAGAGCATCTCCTCTGTCTCCAGGAAAGGTTACCGTCCACCTGGGGGTTTGTTGTGTCTCATCTTAGACAATCTTCACTTATTTGGCAACAAAAGTCCATTAGGAGCAGTCGTCTCCATCCACAGACTGGTGCCCTCTTTGACCCCCTCTGCTGGCGATCAATGCCCGCTTATGATTCCTAAGACTCATCACAAAGTCCAGCAGACCACACTGATATAAAGGAAACACTGAGAATATTGTAAGGAATCAAAAAAATAGCCCTTTTATTGCTGTCATTAGCGTCTTGGCCTCTTTTAATGCAAACAATAACTGGACCTCAATGGAGCTTGTAGGTAAAGATCTAATCAACAGCAGTTTTGTATCGATCCCTCTCGGGGCACTGCCAGGAAACAGCTCATACAGGAGCCCGATCACAAGATCTAAATAATACAAACATATTATTTATTAAGTAGCTTTTGATTTCCAGCGTTCACTTCATCGGAGTGTGTCATTTTCTGAATCTATGTGTAAATTTAGAGTAATTGGTCCATTTTATTCAGTTTCTCATAACAATACATTTTTTTGTTAGTACTCGGCTTCTTTCAATCTTTTGATCTCTATGAGATGTAGCAGTGCTGATTTTCTCATTTTCTTTAACACTTTGGAATTTAGGATATCTATTGGGACTTTTATAAGGGACTGCTTGCATTATGCTTACTTGAGCATCAGAGCAGTTCATTCTCCAATGCTCTCCTTTGCCATATGCAAAATCGCACAGTGCAAAGGCATTTTCCGGAGTTTCGTGACCAACTGGACTCTTCATGGGGCTGCCAGGAAGGCCGGTGACGTCACTGGCACTAATGGGCGGGCTTTAGCGCTGCTCTAGCCTGTTAAACGGCTAGGGCAGCGCTAAAGCATGCCCATCAGAGCCGGTGACATCACCGAACACGCGGAAGCTTCCGCCCGGCAGTGTGTTATTGTAAACAAAAGAGCCCTTGCCCTGCGCAATCTAGCACAGTGCAACGGAGAGCATCGGAGCATGAGATGCTCCGATGCCAACATCAGGGGTGCTGCCTGGGTGAAACTATGGGTATGTCCGGGTTCAGCTCTGTACCTGGACAACCCCTTTAAAGTTATTACACTTGTAGCTCTGCTACATGGGTTTGTTCTGTAGTGACATTGCAGGCCACTAGCACAGTGCTCTTTGCTCTAATATTATGTTGCTTTCAGAGCTAGACTAAACTCTTTGCAGTACTCTGGTCTGGTCAAATGTTTTCAACTTTCCATTTTTTATTTATTTTTTGGATGAAGCAAAATGGAGAAAAATTTTTTATAATATTTTCTAAGTAATTGTGCCAGATTATGATTAAAATGCCATAATATTTTCAAAGGATACCTACTGCCAACATAATAAAACCAAATAATGAACTTCTAGCGCTTCCACACAATGCCTGAAATAGCTGTGCTAAATAGTGCAAAAATAATACTGCCAGACAGTACCCACATAATGCTATAATACATTGAACACACAGTTGTACTATACATTGTAAAAAGTAGCAGTGTTGTAAAGTGCTCCTAGAATGCCACCAAAGTGCTGAAAGAATGCTGTCATACAGTGCCCACATAATACTTCTATAGAGTGCCTACAAAATGTTGCAATTCAGTAGACACAGTAGTATTAATTCAGTGCCAGGAATTGCTCATGCTATCATTTCGTGAAAACTTTAGTACTATACAGTGTCAGACATAGCAGTTCATAGATAATACTATGATTCAGTGCCCATCTAGTGACAGACGTAGCAGTACAGTGCTGTACATAGCAGTGCTATATAGTCTATAAGTAATACTTCCATACAGTGCTTATTAAATACTACTATAAATGTATTGAACACATAATAGTACTATATAATGGCAGACATATCAGTGCTATATAGTGCATAAATAATGCCACCTTGCATTGCCAAAATAATGTTATCAGAACCCATAGTAGTATTATTTAGTGCTAGACACAACAGTGTATGAATAATACTGCCATGCAGTGACTATATAATGCTAACATATACTGAACACATACGGTAGTAATATTTTACAGTGGAAGACATAGCATTGCTATACAGTGCACTCATATGACCACTGTACAGTGTTAATATAATTCTATTATATATTGAACACTTATTAGGTCTATACAGTGCCAGACATAGCAGTTCTGTGCAGTGCATAAAAATACTGCCATAGAGTGCCCGTATATTGTGACTGTATATCTAACATATAGTAGTACTATACCATGTCAGACATAGTGTATAACTCTTACCGCCATGCAGTGCTCATATAATGCTACCATATATAGAACATATACTGTAGTAGTACTATACTGTGCCAGACATAGCAGAGCTATATAGTGTATACATATAATACAGTACTGTCATGTAGTGTTCATATAATACTACAATATATTGAACCCATAGTAGCACTATAGTGTACCAGACATAGCACAGCTATATAGTGTATACATATAATACAGTACTGTCATGTAGTGGTCATATAATACTATAATATATTGAACCCATAGTAGCACTATAGTGTACCAGACATAGCAGAGCTTTATAGTGTATAAATATTACTGCCATACAGGTCTCAAATAATATACTACTGTATATTTAACACATTATTAATAGTACTATACTGTTCCAAAAATCTCAGTGCTGTACAGTGCGGATATAATTCCACCATAAATAATGCTGTCATACAGTGCCCACATAATGGCTCTTTAAACAATCCTTCCTAGTAGTGCAGTAACTGAATAATATCACAAGGTCTTTGTAGGTCAAGAGCTTTAGAGCTGGTGGCACATGATAGGGTTAGGTTAGTGGTGGCACCTAAGGGTGAGGATGCGGTGGGCACACTGTAGGTCCTAGCTCGTGATGTACCCCCGTGCAGAATCTCCCACCCACCAGGTGGCATTTATCTTTCTGAAGCTTCCACAGTTTGTTAATTTCTGTGCAGAGTGCAGCACAATATGACATGAAATCTTGTATCCGCTGCAGGCGAGAAGGACGCTGCCACGTCTCACGAGGACAGATACAGGAGGCAGGAAGTGTAACGGTGCAGCAGGCAGCCAGATAGGGGAGATGGGTCAGGCCGGACGTGACCTGCGCTTTAATTACACGGATTTAGTTAATTCCTTGAAGGACCCAAGAATCGATGAGTGTACATTGCTCTGTATAGACCAGTAATGTATAGTTCTGCACCTATGGCGCGGGTCTTCCTGTAAAAAGCAGATCACGTTATGCCGCCTGCGACTTGTCGATGCCTCAGACTTGGCGAGGTTTGATTTTATGCCATGCAGGAAACCGACTTTAGGAAGAAAAGATGAATGGACATATTTTGGTTTGCAGCTTATGTTCCATCACCCGGACCATAGAGGATCGTCTCCTCTTACAGTAAAACCCGTGCCGACAGCTCCACTAACTCAATACTTGTGTCCGTGGAGTTCGTATTACAGTCGCCTCCTTTACAGGGGCTAAAACCGTTATAGTACAAAACAATAATAATAATATTATAACGTTACAACGTTATCTGCTCACATTCATTGCACGCGGCGACCGAATCTCTGATATAAAGCTCAATAAGCAAAGAGAAGGCAAAAAGAAGAAACTGTACAAGTTACCTGGAATGAATCCGACCACGTGGAGGACATCAGTAATTATACTGTAGGTCAGAGCAACTGGGCTTGTATCTTTTTTCTTTTTTTTTTTGTTAGTCATCCGTCTGGCTTTCTCACTTAAAATGACTTGTATAATGAATCTCTGGCATTAAATACTGGTGACTTATGTGTTAGTGGCTAGTATTTAATGCCGGAGACTCGTTGTACAAGTCCTAATTGAGAAATCTAGTCGGCTGATTAACAAACGAAGAAAAAAAAATACAAGTCCAGTTGCCCTGACCTTTTACTACTGATATACTGTACCATGACCTGAACCTTCATTGCCCCAAGTAGTTCTCAATGAGTTTTGCTGCCCATAGTTAAAGTCAATTACTTGCAATGTCCTTCTTGAAGAGTTTTGGAAAACTACAACCCACATAGTGATCCTTAATGTACATATTAAAGAGTAGGGGCTCATTCAACTATCTTTTGATATGGGGTCTGTGAACTACAACGTATTAAAAAAATGTAGGGCCAGGCTTAGCTATTGCCCTCCTTCCACTTTGGCTCTTCAGACCACATTCCTTATTGCAGATCAGAGGTTTGGCTATGGTTTCCTTCACCCTGGGCAGAGATCTACAGTAACGCCCCCATCCATACACACCTATGGGGTCACTTAAAATTACGGCCTTAATCCCCCTGCGCTGGCGCTTGAAGCTCCTAAATTATGTAAAGGCATCGGCCTCTACATAACTTAGGCGTATCCCCCCCGGCATGCGACAGCTTTAAATCTGGTGTAGATTTAGAAAAATTTTAATGCCAAAAACTGGCGTGGAAAATATTAAATGAAAGGCTCTGTTTATACACATACACATGTTAAAGGGGTTATCCAGATTGCACCGCAATCTCGTGCAGCAGCCACTTCCATTGGACATGTGATCCTGGCCTGGTTATAGCATACAGCGCATGCGTGAGTCAGAATCTCTCGCCACAGCGCTAGCAAAACAATCAGACTCATGCATGTGCCACGTGTTCTAATGTGATCACATGCTCAATTTGCGGGACGTGAGCCTACAAGTGGCCGCTGCACTGGATCGCGGTGTTACCCATATAACCCCTTTAAGGTCAGAAGAAAGAGCATTTTTTTTCTGCTCAAGCATCCAAAAATGATGCCTTAACGGGGGTAGAATCCCTGCCCCTGCTTATTCATACATACGGCAGTATCAGAAGATGCAATAGCTTGTTTTGAACGGAAATCTGATTATTGCAATGCTTACTTGTAAACGGTAAAAAAATTGCAACGGGTTTTTCGGATGTCAAACGGATGTCATCCAATTTTTTTTGCAGTCATGCACACGGCTGATGCACAGCCAACATCCGTGCGGCTTCCTCAGGCGGATCTGGACCCATTCAACTTGAATGGTTCTGTGATCTGTCTGCACCGCAAACGAATTTGCCGTGAGGAGACACGGAGAGAAACCCCATGGAAGCACTCCGTAGTGCTCCCATAGGGTTCCGTGCCTCCGTTCCACACCGCACCTTCTAGCTTGCGGAGGACCCATTCAAGTGAATGGGTCCACATCCATAATGTTGTGCAAAAATGGTCGTGGCCTATACATTGCGAATCCACTATTTGCTGCTGCTGACACTAAAATATGCTTGTTACATGCGTATGTATTGTTGAAGAATTTAAGCATTTTTTTGGGGGAGAAAAATAGGCTGGTTACTGCATAAAAATATTGCGCTGTCTTTTTAAGTGCCGCACCGTGGATAATTGTGGTTTGTGAACAGCTCCAGCTGCCCGGACAGTTCACTGTCTGCTCCTATTCTGTCCCTAATGATAAAGCCTGACTTTCTATCCTATTCTGAACTAAATCTATCTTCTTCACAATCCCTGACCATAAAATGGCTTCCTTTTTTGGTGTCTACTGCAGATAGGACAGACACGTCCTGTCACCTCACAATGGCGTCCGTCAATTGCCAGCCAATATCCTCCCTCCTGATTGGTTGACTGTCGGGCAGCCTGCAAAGCATTGTGGGCAGGGCCTCGTCTAAAGTCAAGTGATCCTCCGTCTTCATCCTCCCTGCCCTGTTTCCTTCACAGTGAATTTTAAATATAATATAGCGCCATTCATCCGACACAAATCGTCAAAACTTCGGATACGTTTGGAAAAATAATTTTTGTGAAATTCTAGGCCACTCCGATTCCTTTAGAAATTACTTGCTCATCTCTACTCCGAGCTCTTCTATTCGTGTAAATGCGACCACAAGAAAAGGAGCAGAAATGATCCTAAGTTCATTTTGGCATTTCGGCCAGGCTGCAAAAAAAAAAAAGTCATTTCAGCAGATGGATTTTCTGCAGTGGCGATAATATGAACATGACAGATTTGTGATGATAATTTAGGCTCACGCAATTATATTCCCTTTCTGCTGTTGCCAGGAACATCCAAATGTAAAAATGAGAACGCTCATCTGCGGTTTGTTATATTCTGCAGATCTCGACTATTTTCTCTGTAATCGAGCCCAAATATTTCTCCAGACGCCTTGTCGATGCAGTTAATAGAAATTATGCGCCATTTACTGTTGATTGACCATATATTTTCCAAAACTGGTGGTTAATAAGGCCACGATCACAGCAAAATAGAGTTTTGCTCGATTTCCGAAATTTTTGAACATCTCCCTGGCTGATGTTAACGCCTTCCTTTTTCCTAGATATGAGGCTGTCCGACATTTGCAAGATAATGAGCTGCATTTTGTCACATATTAGTATAGAGAATAAAGTGGTAGTCCATTTCTTAAAGGGACACTTCATGTAAATATGAAATTCATATGATTAGATCACATCTTAAAGGGGTTCTCTCATGACTAATGTAAAAATGAAAGGCTCTGTTTATACACATACACATGTTAAAGGGGTTATCCAGATTGCACCGCAATCTCGTGCAGCAGCCACTTCCATTGGACATGTGATCCTGGCCTGGTTATAGCATACAGCGCATGCGTGAGTCAGAATCTCTCGCCACAGCGCTAGCAAAACAATCAGACTCATGCATGTGCCACGTGTTCTAATGTGATCACATGCTCAATTTGCGGGACGTGAGCCTACAAGTGGCCGCTGCACTGGATCGCGGTGTTACCCATATAACCCCTTTAAGGTCAGAAGAAAGAGCATGATGCCTTAACGGGGGTAGAATCCCTGCCCCTGCTTATTCATACATACGGCAGTATCAGAAGATGCAATAGCTTGTTTTGAACGGAAATCTGATTATTGCAATGCTTACTTGTAAACGGTAAAAAAATTGCAACGGGTTTTTCGGATGTCAAACGGATGTCATCCAATTTTTTTTGCAGTCATGCACACGGCTAATGCACAGCCAACATCCGTGCGGCTTCCTCAGGCGGATCTGGACCCATTCAACTTGAATGGTTCTGTGATCTGTCTGCACCGCAAACGAATTTGCCGTGAGGAGACACGGAGAGAAACCCCATGGAAGCACTCCGTAGTGCTCCCATAGGGTTCCGTGCCTCCGTTCCACACCGCACCTTCTAGCTTGCGGAGGACCCATTCAAGTGAATGGGTCCACATCCATAATGTTGTGCAAAAATGGTCGTGGCCTATACATTGCGGATCCACTATTTGCTGCTGCTGACACTAAAATATGCTTGTTACATGCGTATGTATTGTTGAAGAATTTAAGCATTTTTTTGGGGGAGAAAAATAGGCTGGTTACTGCATAAAAATATTGCGCTGTCTTTTTAAGTGCCGCACCGTGGATAATTGTGGTTTGTGAACAGCTCCAGCTGCCCGGACAGTTCACTGTCTGCTCATATTCTGTCCCTAATGATAAAGCCTGACTTTCTATCCTATTCTGAACTAAATCTATCTTCTTCACAATCCCTGACCATAAAATGGCTTCCTTTTTTGGTGTCTACTGCAGATAGGACAGACACGTCCTGTCACCTCACAATGGCGTCCGTCAATTGCCAGCCAATATCCTCCCTCCTGATTGGTTGACTGTCGGGCAGCCTGCAAAGCATTGCGGGCAGGGCCTCGTCTAAAGTCAAGTGATCCTCCGTCTTCATCCTCCCTGCCCTGTTTCCTTCACAGTGAATTTTAAATATAATATAGCGCCATTCATCCGACACAAATCGTCAAAACTTCGGATAAGTTTGGAAAAATAACTTTTGTGAAATTCTAGGCCACTCCGATTCCTTTAGAAATGACTTGCTCATCTCTACTCCGAGCTCTTCTATTCGTGTAAATGCGACCACAAGAAAAGGAGCAGAAATGATCCTAAGTTCATTTTGGCATTTCGGCCAGGCTGCAAAAAAAAAAAAGTCATTTCAGCAGATGGATTTTCTGCAGTGGCGATAATATGAACATGACAGATTTGTGATGATAATTTAGGCTCACGCAATTATATTCCCTTTCTGCTGTTGCCAGGAACATCCAAATGTAAAAATGAGAACGCTCATCTGCGGTTTGTTATATTCTGCAGATCTCGACTATTTTCTCTGTAATCGAGCCCAAATATTTCTCCAGACGCCTTGTCGATGCAGTTAATAGAAATTATGCGCCATTTACTGTTGATTGACCATATATTTTCTAAAACTGGTGGTTAATAAGGCCACGATCACAGCAAAATAGAGTTTTGCTCGATTTCCGAAATTTTTGAACATCTCCCTGGCTGATGTTAACGCCTTCCTTTTTCCTAGATATGAGGCTGTCCGACATTTGCAAGATAATGAGCTGCGTTTTGTCACATAGTGTAGAGAATTAAGTGGTAGTCCATTTCTTAAAGGGACACTTCATGTAAATATGAAATTCATATGATTAGATCACATCTTAAAGGGGTTCTCTCATGACTAATGTAAAAAATGAAAATCAGATATAATATAGGACATGACAATCTTTTTCTAAGGGCTCGTTCACAGGAACATTTTTTGCGTTCCATATACGGGCCGTTTTGTTGCGTTCAGTATATTGTCCGTATACGGAACCATTCATTTCAACTGGTCTGCAAAAAAACAGAATGTACTCCATATGAAATCCGTTTCCGTTATTCCGTTCCGCTACATTTTGAGTCATGTCCTATTATTGCCCGCAAATCACGTTCCATGGCTCCATTAACGTCAATGAGGCTGTAAAAAAAAGAAAAACGGAATGCATACGGAATGAATCCGTTTGTCTTCCGTATCAGTTATGTTTTGTCGGAAGCTTCTATTGAAAATGTTATGCCCGGCCCAATTTTTCAATGTACTTACTGTTAAAACATTATTATATGTTTCTGTTTGCAATCCGCAAAAAAATGGATCACAAACGGAAACCATACGGAAATGGAACGGAAGCACAAACGGAAACCGGAAAAACGGAACCGTTAAAAATGGACCGCAAAACCATACGCTCGTGTGAACGAGCCCTTACAAAGCTAGAACCAGCCCTGTACCTCACATGGATCCAGACATCTCCCCATTCATTGCTCTGCTAGATTTATATCAAGCTGAAGACTTAAGGGGAGTGTCTTTTCTGCTGCAGCTCAGGGGGCGTGCATCGGCTCTCCCTATCCCCCTATCACAGCTCAGGAGGCGTGTCCATGCTCTCCCTATCACAGCTCAGGAGGCGTGTCCATGCTCTCCCTATCACAGCTCAGGAGGCGTGTCCATGCTCTCCCTATCACAGCTCAGGAGGCGTGTCTATGCTCTCCCTATCACAGCTCAGGAGGCGTGTCCATGCTCTCCCTATCACAGCTCAGGAGGCGTGTCTATGCTCTCCCTATCACAGCTCAGGAGGCGTGTCCATGCTCTCCCTATCACAGCTCAGGAGGCGTGTCCATGCTCTCCCTATCACAGCTCAGGAGGCAGTGTCGGGATAAAACTGAGCATGTGCGACCTTGTCAGTGAGTAGGTCAAATAAATAAGAAAAAGAACAAACAGCAGGTGGCGCTATACAGATACATTTTATTGCATAACTCAGTGGCTATGCTAAATTTTTAATTACATGCAATTACAAAAGTATTCAGAGCCAGGTGCTGGTTTAAAAAACTGTAGAAAATTTTTTTATGGGACACCCCCTTTAAAGGGACAGTCCACTATGTCCTAAATTTTATTGAATGTCCAATAAAAAAAATATGCCGCTGTCTTATTTCCTTTGAGGTAAAATTTCTCACCATTTTCAACATCTCTGCCTTTTTTTAGTGAATGGGTAAAATTGTTCAGAGGCTGGGAACTCATCCTACCCTAGCCTTGATAATGCAGTTGATCAGTTTGTTACAATGTATCAGTGTGAGGCCTCATGCACATGGCCATATCCATTTTGCTGTCCAAAAAATGTAGATCTGCATAATTCTGAAATGGCCCACATTTCTGTAAAATAGACAAGAATAGGACGTTTTTTTTTTTTTTGCCGGACGGCCACATGGACATGTAGGTACAGACAGCACATGTTGTGCTGTCCGCAATTTTTGCAGCCCCATAGAAAATAATGGATCCGCATCCGATCTTCAAAAAATGTGACTTGGAAGCAGGAAATTATGATTGTGTGCATGAGGCCTAAGGAACAGTTTGCAGTTTGATACTGTGTCAAGTTCACCAATAATTGCTTACACTGATACATAGTAACAAACAGTCAGCAGATTGTGGTAAGGAATTGTTTTCAACTTCTAATCCCATAGGAGTGAAGGTTTCTGTTGACTAAGAGCAAGCAGAGGAATTTTAAGGCAAAGCATGGAACAAAGTTATGCAACTTTTGATTACACAATGATTAAACGGATCTTCGGGTCTCATTGAGTGAAGACATATGGCTAAGATGGGTGAGGTCTGATCTCTGAGGATCTCACCGATCCTGTGAACTGCAGAACAGCTCTATTTCAGTGCCATACGTTCATGTGTATGTTCATTTATGTAAATCAGTCTTGAATTTTTATATTATTTACTTTTTTTTTTGTCTGTATTGCCTTTCAGGGTGCTAAACCAACAGGAGGTCCAAGTGCAGCAACAGGTGGACCTCCAGCACCACCTCCTCCACCACTACCGCCACTTTTTGGTGGAACAGCCACTGGTCCACCGCCACCACCACCACTTCCTGGTGGAGGTCCACCTCCTCCTCCACCACTTCCTGGAGTTCCCCGGCCTCCTTCTCTAATGGGAGGCCCACCACCACCACCACCTTTTGGAGGCATACGACTGGCAGGACCTATGGCTCCACCACCTGTAACATTGCCTTTTGGGATGAAAGCAAAGAAAGAATACAAACTGGAGACAGCAATGAAGAGAATAAATTGGTCAAAGGTAAGAAGAGATCGTATTTCTTTCTAGTCTATAGCAAGATCTGAGGATGAGGGTAGTAGTAGGGTAGTCGAGATGGGTGAAGGCTCTTTGATTTGGGCAGAAGAATGGAACAATTTGGTGGATTAAGCATTCCTACAAATGGTCATTGACCCATCTAAAGGTCCTACCAATCACACCTTGCACCTTGTTTGTCAGCAGCACATCACCCTGTGTCACCAGAGATGTCCGGGGACAAACAAGGAAGCTGTATGGGCATCAACGATCATAATTGTGATCATTTGGTGAATATTCCATGGTTAAGGACTTTGTTTATCTTCGTAAACTTTGACTTTAGCAACCTTGACATAGAATGGATCCATAAAACATCTCAATGGCTTCTAACATTGTTCTAATCACAAGGGTTGCATTTTATATTTTATCCTTACCAGTCACTTTAGTCAGGTAGTCTGAACTGCAGGCTACATGGGATACAGCAGGAGGAGCTCAGCAGATTGAAGGTGATGCAAACAAAAATCATGTGCTTCTCTTGGAGCTGCAGCAAAACCTTGGCAATTTGAGGTAGTCTGCAGGCAGATACAGCAGCTCAGTCGCAATGTGTATGTGGCATCCACGAAAATGTCAAAGTTTTACAAAAATTTACTTAATTAGCTGAGTGAGATGAATGCTTGGTCTACAGAACGAAGATGAAATCCCCGAGAATTAAAGCAAATCATCTGTAGTCATTCGCCTTTTATAATATACACATTTTTATCTTCATCTCGGAGAGAGTGGACTTACCATCAATAATAGGATGTCATATATATCAAAGTTAATTCTGTCATTCCCACTTTCCGCATGGGAATTCACTGAGTCACCTGCCAAAACAATTATTAATATATTGTTAACAAGTCCTCCCAAGGTGTTTTACTAGCTTCTCAAAAGAGCTCAAGTTGTCTCCCTCGCACATTTGAAGACACAAAAAAGGAGAAAAAGAAAAGTTGACAGTCGGCGAGCGGTAATGTTACTATTGAAGAGATGAATTTATTAAAGATGAAATTGGCTGCAAGATTTAAGCTTATGTTAAAATGGTTTTATCACCTGGAAATGATTCTGTCAAGATCAGTTCATAAATCTCTTTCCAAAAATACTGCTCATCTTTCCAATCTGTCGTTAAAAATTAGCAAAGTTGTTTTTGATGTAACACTCCAAAATGGAGGATGGATACCAGCTTTTAACAAATAACAATATGTGACCCTTTTAGAAAGTTCTCCTTCCTCAGGTTGGTATCTTCTATTTCTGAGGGATCATTGTGAACCTGATCTCCAGGTTCTAGTATGTAAATAACTAAGGCAAAGGAATCCAAGACAAAGGTGTTGTAAACATTCAACCATTTCCCTCAGTGATGCCATGTTTTAGGGTTGAGCACAGAATTATTCTCCTTGCAACCATCCAGACCAACACTTATAGGTCAGGGTTTTGTTGCTATAGCACAGAAGATCTATAGATGTGTGCATCCTTATATTTCCTCTTGGCTCAAGATATCTTAAAGTGAGTAGCACACAATGAGCACCTTTGAAAAAAAAGGTTTACATTATTTGTGTGTTGTGGGTAGCAAAAAGGATTTTTTATTGTCAAAGCTGATCGTCTCATGCTACTCATCTTGAGATATTTTGAGCCATCTTAGGCGGCTTACTGGCTTTTCGTAAAGCGTACCTGAATTTTCAAAATTGTTTTATTTTGTACAATTATGATTGTGAAGGAGGAGTTACGTTTGGGCTTCCCTAAAGTCTTTTTCAACCATATTATTCCCAGTTTCAGCTGCATAGCTAGGTGCATTTCTCTAGGAAGCCATGGGTGTCTCCTTACTGCCTTTACTGTATGCAGTTACCTCACTTCCCTTACTTTCCACTATGTTTTTTTTCTTCTAGGGAGCTCAGATAAGGTCAGATACCAGCTGATAAGTGTGGATAAATCACACAGAAAAACTGAAAACTCCAGAAGCAGTGTAGAAGCAGTTCTCTTATCAGGCTCACAATCTCAACTAGCTCTGACACGCCCCCACTTCTACTCAACCCCCTTCTGAGCCTCTGTTACCAGGGACGAAGCTTGCCTTACAACAGTCAGTGGACTGTAACTTAAGAGGAATTGAGACCCCTAGTAGCAATGATTTTACAGCTTTTTCAGGTGGATGCAGGCATATTTTTTAAATGATATCATTTAGAAATGTTCTAATTACACCATTCACTATAAAGTGCATGTCCACCCTCCATTCATTTCTATGGGAAGCCGAAAATAGCCGAGCGAGGTCTCATTGAAATGAATGTGAAGCTCACCAAGCAAGTGGGCCACTGCTCCATTAACTTCTATGGGGATGATGGAAATAGCCAAGCCAGTGCTCAACTATTTTCGGCTATCCCATAGAAATGAATGGAGGGCGGCCGCGCATGCAAGGTGTGCCCTCATTCTCTTTGTGGGCTCCCTTCTAAAGATAGGTGCGGGTCTCAGAGATGGGACCCGAATCTATCAGACCTATCCTAGCAATATGCCCCCAATGTATGAGATGACGTCAGCATTTGTCTTACTTTCTATAAGATTTTAATTACATTTTGACACATTAGGGTGCAAAAAAATCACAACTTCGTCTACCCTTCTTTCTTGACCACACCTTTTGATGAAGCTACTCACCCTTGTTGGTTGAGAATAAGAGAGTGGATGCAACTTTTTGCTCCACATTGCACTGAATTTTGCTCTAAAATTGAGCTCCCAACACAACACCCAATCTAGTCCATTATTCCAAGTTGTTTTATCATCTTTGCCACAGATCAAGAAGCCCTTAATTATAACTATTGTTCATCATCAATAATTATTGTTGAACTTTTTAAGAAATTCACTCCATAAGTGGCTATTGCTGGTTTTATTTCTACTTTTACTGTATGTTTTTTTATTGTGCCTCGTGCCAACGCTCTTACCAAGCACAACATTATTCATCTATATGTCAGCCAACAAGATAAATCGCTCCTCAAATCATTTCCCTTGATCCTGACTACCGGACAGTCTATCAAACAGACTGCATTTCTGTTATGTAAGCGATTTTAACACATCAGCATTCCAGACTCCGCAGCGTTATTTCTGCATATTGGTGGATTTAAAGCGTTCTTTAGTGTCATTAACAGGAATGAACAATAGATATCGGTCAAGTGCACTGAATAGCACAGTGCCAGCTATGTAGGACCCTGGGGGAAGTCCATACCTACCTACTCTCTTGGAGGGACTGTTCATCTTTTGACCCAAGTCCCTTTTTCCCTCTAGAACTAATGTATAAATTTGCATTCATAAATATACTATTGTGCCCCATTAAGTGGCTGTTTGATTCTTAACCGCATATCAGACCATGGACAGAGGCGGCTCTAGACTTTGTGAGGCCTTAGGCGAAACTCAAACATGAGGCCCCCACGATTTGTATCTGCGGCTCTCCCATAGATACATGGAGGGGGAGTGTTGACCACCGCTCCGGGTACAAGGAGATCCAGAGTACTGTACAGGAGATCGTGGGGGATCCCATCGGCCGGACCCCTCTGATCAGACACTTATTTCCTATCCTTTGGATAGGGGATTTATTTTCCTATGCCAGAGTACCCTTTTAATATGCAGTGACATCACAGTAAAGGGTTAATATGCACAGTGAAAACTCAGTACTGGGCTTAAATTCACAGTGCATGTTAACACTTTCCATTAACCCTGGCTATACTAAGATGTCACAGTGCATATTAACCTTGTACTGTGATGTCACATTGCATTAACCCTACAGCTGTACTGTATGTGACATCACTGTACATATTAACCCTGTACTGTGACAGTACAGGGTTAATATGCATAGTGAGTAACATCACAGTACAGGCTATACACAGTGATGTCACAGTCAGGGTTAAGCAGCTGCATGCTTGCAGCACATAGTACGGGGTGATCATGTACCTTGGGCTTATATTCACTGGTCAGGCACAACTGTCCGTCTGTGGGCGGCAGCCAGACATGGACTGAGGTGATGGTCCTTGCTCCTTCTTCTTCTCTCCTGCGTGGCTGCGCAGTGCTCTGGGGGCAGACCTGGCAAGGGGCAACGTTCAGAAGACGTGCATGTGTGGCGGCACGCTCCGAGCACATGGAGCCACTGCTCTCTTAAAGAGGCAGAGACGGAGAGGGGCTCAGAGCAGCCGCGGGCCCCGCTGCGGCTCTTTCATTCCATTAGTCTGCTTAGTCCACCCGCCAGCCACGGAAGCCAATAATTGTACTTGCGGCCAGGCGCGGACTGAGAACCCTCAGGGCCCCTGGGCAAAATAAATCATTAAGCCCCTGATGCCTTCACTACAGAAATACGGCGCCCCATACCTCTTACATCCAGTGATGTCTCCTTTGATGTAGATGTTCTCTGTCCTCGTCTTCTCCTTTCAGACCTTCAGACCAGACCACCATTTTGTCGCCATTTTCTGTCTCTGGAGTTTGACCACAAAAAAAATCTTAGTTTACTACTTTTCCATTATCCTCTCATCTTCTGGAAAAATCATCCTACTACCCCCCAATACTGTGCCACTGTGCTCCCCAATACTATACTGCAGAAACAGATAAACCCTCTGATAATACTAGTACCACACAGAGTTCCCATATAAAATACCCCTTCTTTGTGGCCTCAGTAGAAGCCCCCATAGTGTCCCATAATTATGTGCCAGTAACAAGTGCCTCCCATAGATGCCCCCCAAATCATGTGCCAGTAACAAGTGCCTCTCCACCCCCCATGTGCCAGTAACAAGTGCCTCTCCATGCCCCCATATAGCAGTAACAAGTGCCTCCCATCTGCATGTGCCAGTAACAAGTGCCTCTCTTAAGTGCCTCCCCCCATGTGGCAGTAATAAGCGCCTCTCTCCCCCCATGTGCCAGTAACAAGTGTATCTCTTCCCCCCATGTGCCAGTAACAAGTGCCTCTCTCCCCCTTATGTTCCAGTAACAAGTACCTTCCCACCATGTGTCAGTAACAAGTTCCTCTCCTCCCATGTGCCAATACAAATTGCCTCCCCCACATGTGTAACTAACAAGTGCATCTCCCCCATATGCCAGTAACAAGTGCCTCTCTTCTCCTATGTGCCAGTAACAAGTTCCTCCCCCCCATATGCCAGTAACAAGTGCCTCTCTTCTCCCATGTGCCAGCAACAAGTGCCTCCCCCCATGTGCCAGTAACAAGTGCCTCTCTCCCCCCCATATGCGAGTAACACGTGCCTCTCCCCCCATGCACCAGTAACAAGTGCCTCTCTCCCCCCATATGCCAGTAACAAGTGCCTCCCCATGTGTCAGTAACAAGTGCCTCTTTCCCCCCCATGTGCCAGTAACAAGTGCATCTCCCCCCATATGCCAGTAACAAGTGCCTCTCTTCTCCCATGTGCCAGTAACAAGAGCCTCCCCCCCATATGCGAGTAACAAGTGCCTCTCCCTCCCATGTGCCATTAACAAGTGCCTCTCTTTTCCCCATGTGCCAGTAACAAGTGCCTCTCTCCCCCTCATATGCCAGTAACAAGTGCCTCTCTCCCCCCCATATGCCAGTAACAAGTGCCTCTCTTCCCCCCATGTGCCAGTAACAAGTGCCTCCCCCCCATATACCCATAACAAGTGCCTCTTTCCCCCCATATGCGAGTAACAATTGCCTCTCTCCCCCCCATGTGCTAGTAACAAGTGCCTTTCCCCCCCCATGTGCCAGTAACAAGTGCACTTTCACATACCTCTATAGCAGCGATGCGATGCAGGCCTCTTCTGGCCTGTGTCCAGTGCTGTTAGGCTCAGGTGGCGTGATTTCGCGCAGCCTGCACTGTCCTCTGTTAGGCTGCGGGCCTTGTGATGGCAGCCTATCAGAGGAACAGGGAAGGGAGACGCCTCTCCCTCCTCTGCCCCACAGCACAGCCACTTGTATCTCTGTCCTGAGGATGGCGATACAGATGACTATGGAGATGAACGCTTCCACAATGCGTTCATCCCCCTGTGACCTGCCGCCGCCCTCTGAAGTGCCCGACCGCTCAGTCCACTCCTGCTTGCGGTGGTGCCGGTTGGGACCCCGAGCGAGGCCCCCACCAGCGCAAGGCCTTAGGCAGCGGCCTAAGTGGCCTAATGGAAGAGCCGCCTCTGACAGGCCGAACTGGATGGACAGATGTCTTTTTTGGCCTTATGTACTACGTTACTATGTTACCATGGCTTCTACATTATACAGAATTAGGTGCAATTTGTGCCTTATAGAGGTTCTCCAGCCTTTTAATACATTCCACCCCCCCCCCCCCCCTTCCATGCTGTCCCTGTGGAGGGAAGCATACTTATTTGCCACCCACTAGTCTGTCCTGGCTTCTTTGGTCCACTGTTGCATTTTCCGCACTCCTGTTTCCATGTGCAAACTTTCTGAACAAATGGGGGGGCACTTGTGCTGCCACAGCCAATGATTAGCCACAGCGGTAACATGTCGACCAAGTGGCACATCAATGGGTCCTTGCATGGGAGATATGTCACTGCTGTAACCAGCTGGCAGATCACACCTTAGAAGAAAGTTTGTACCTTTCTGAAGTTGAGTGGATCAACCTTTTGGAACCCAGGCATGTGGCACTCCTCTTCTGAGAGTCCAGCTCCCAGCAATATCATGTCCTTTGCCATGTTTCCGGCCTTAACTTTGAAGGGGACATTGTTGTCACTGTGGATGAGACCAGTACTGTTTGTCTCCCTGAAACATGTGCAAACTCCTGAATCCACTTGTGCACATTCTCAAATTCACCAGCGAGTAGAATAGTTCTGGCCACGTCTATAGCCCAGGTCATAAACTTGGTAAGGGAAGTGATGTTGGTGGAAACAGGATTTTCAGAAGAGGGACATCGTGTGACCAGATTTCTGAGGTGTCGATCTATGCAACTGTGGAATAGTAAGGATAATACAAACTTTTTTCTACAGGCGTTCTATGTGAAATTGAGGTTAGTTTGTGGGACAATCTCAGTCCCAGAAATACTCTTTAACCTTAGTGTCTCTTTAATACCTCCATCCATTTCTGCTATATTACATTAGGATTCAAATAGTGCACCTATCCAAAGTTTACACTATATAAAATCAAGATTAATTCAGAAATGCAACCTACTTTATACAGTTTTATTTCCTTAAAAAAAATCATAATAAATCTCTCCTCTGACTCTGGGATTTGTTTATTGTCATTGTTTAACTATGGCCCCCGAGGGGTTGTCATACCATTAACCGTGGAATTGTAAGCGTAGACAAGAGCCCGTCTTCAGCACGACAGAATTTTACAAAGTGTAACATTAAATACAACAAGTGCCATTTGTCCTTTGGGAATGGAAAATGTGTAAACATAGGGAAAAAAATGTGTCCCGAGTATTCGCTGCAAGCTGTAACTCAATGTAATATAAAATGTAGCCAGGACGGCGCTTGCAAATTACATTTTTATATTTTTCTCTGTACGTTTTGGAGCTATGATACTAAATAGTGCCAAGAATGCTAATAAGTAGAGATTAATGATTTTCTTAAAATTTGATTTGGGTTGGATGCAGTCAATTCAACTTTTTGATTCAGTTCAGGTCAAATTCAGGGAAATTCTCTCTCTCTCCTTTTGTCTCTTTCCCCGTTTTAAAATTGGGTCAAATTCCCAAATTCCAATTTGCACATGTATACTCATAAGGGTCTGAAGGGTGCTCCTTCTGGTCATGCAGTTCGTTATTACTTGGTCATCATGGATGAAATTGAAATACTTGCCCATTGGGCCAACAAGGCATTTATGCGTCTCATGGTATAGTAGACTCTATTCCTCTGTTAGAGTCAATGGGTTTTGGATGTTTTCATAATGGGTCAATAAGGAAAGAACACCTTTCAGCTTGTCCATCAGTGGATACATTCTCTCCTACCATTATCCCTTCAGGCCAGCAGGTAGAAAATGTCAAGTATCCTGGTTTGGGAGATACTCTGTCATGGGGTCTCCATAGCGTAGACATTGTATATAGACAATTAGGATGTGGCACATGGACATCAATCACCTAATATGTGACTGGTAAATCTTGAGTGAGGATAGAGTTTTAGTAGAGACTTGTAGATCCAGACAACTCCCATGATACTAATAGGAGAGGTCACCTACAGCTCCTCCTAATCAAAGAGGCGCTGTAAAAGTAATTTGGCGACTGACAGGCAAGTTTTGGTGCAGGATCGGAGCGACAGAGAAGAACTCTACACCATTCAGACATCAAGGACAAAATATTTACCTGTATGGCTAGATGTTATTTGACCCTTGACTTGACTGATGGCCCGCCACTGTATTCCAATAGGCCACCAGGTAGTTAACAATATCTCATTGGGACACAAGTGAGCAAATTCTATCCGAGGGTGGACATAGTTTCATGGGTTCACCTAATTTAAGATTTTATTAAGATGTTACCCCCAAGAGAACACAAGCGAATAAAAACTCCGGAGTCAAGGGATAACCATTGTTTGGATATTGGTCCACTTGGAAACTACGAAGGAAATTTTCTCAAAGTTATTAAATACACAATATGCTGGAAACCAACGAAGGACTACTCCTTAATATCACTTGCAGAAGATGTTTTCCTTCTCAAAAAGGTACCGGAGAATGGGGTGCTCAAGGAGGCTGAATCTGAAATCTTGACAGCAAACTTTTTCAAAGCTTGGTAAAATTTACTTACTGTACATAGTATGGCTCCACTTGGTGTTCATTTACTTACATAGTATGGTCCCACCTGGTGTTCAATTACTTAAATAATATGGCTCCACTGGGTGTTCATTTACTTACATAGTATGGCACCAACCAATATTAATTTAATCGCATAGTATGGCACCACCTGGTGCTAATTTACCTACATAGTATAGCTCCACTTGGTGTTCATTTACTTACATAGTAAGGCTCCACCTGGTGTTCACTTACTTACCTAATATGGAAACACCTGATATTCATTTACTTACATAGTATGGCTCTAACTGGTGCTCATTTGCCTACATAGTATGGCTCCACCTGGTGTTCATTTACTTAAATAGTATGACAACAACTAGTGTTTATTTACCTGGTATGGCTCAGCCTGGTGTTTAGTTACTTACATAGTATAGCACCACCTGGTGTTCATTTACTTACATAATCTAGCGCCACCTGGTTTTCATTTACTTAAATATTCTGGTTCCACCTGGTGTTCATTTGCTTACATTGTATGGCTGTACCTGGCGTTCATTTACTTACATAGTAAGGCTCCACCTGGTGTTAATTTACTTGCATAGCATGGCTCCACCTGGTGCTTGGTTACTTACATAGTATGGCACCACCTAGTGTTAATTTACTTACATAGTATGGCTCTACTTGGTGTTCATTTAATTACATAGTATGACTCCACCTGGTGTTCATTTACATAGTATGGCTCCACCTGGTGTTCAGTTACTTACATAGTATGACTCCACCTAGTGTTCATTTACATAGTATGGCTCCACCTGTTGTTCATTTACTTAGTATGGCTCCTCCTGGTGTTCACTTACTTACATAGTATGGCTTTACCTGGTGTTCAGTTACTTACATAGTATGGCACCACCTGGTGTTCATTTACTTACATAGTATGGCTTCACTGGTGTTCACCTACTTACATAGTATGGCTCCACCTGGTGTTCATTTACTAACATAGTATGGCTTCGCCTGATATTAATTTACTTGCATGGTATGGCTCCACCTGGTGTTAATTTACATATATAGTATGGCACCTGCTGGCCTTTATTTCCATACATATTAGGGTGCTCCCTTGTGTTTACAATGTATAGCAATGTGCTTGTCCAGCTAATGTTCTGAATGCTGCCGGTCACACATGCACAGGGTTTCAGCAGTAGCATGGCAGTACAGCTGATAAGACTCTTCCCGCAGAGGAGGTAAGGAACAGAGGAGGTCAGCTGCCAGAAGGGAAAAGAGAGATTCTGTCCATAGCCAATCCCCAGCATTACTAAGGGGGATACATGGAAGCAGAAAGAAAACTAAATTAACTTTAAAACAGCCATCAAGAGTATTACAAGACTAACTATCCAGAGACTTTTGGCATGAAAATCATGTATGGGATAGTCCACTGAATGTTCTAAAAAAAGAAGGAGTATCAATGGGTTCAGTCCAAAATGTTAAAATGAGTTTCTTCTTGAAGGAATACATTTACATAAGATATGCTGGCAGGGGCGTAGCTAACGGCTCATGGGCCCTGGTGCAAAAGTTCAGCTTGGGCCCCCCTTCCCTCAGTGCTTTGTGTGTCTTCCTATGCAGCACAAGGGTCTTTGGGCCCCCTCAGGTTCCTGGGCCCGGTAGCAACTGCTACCTCTGCACCCCCTATAGCTACGCCCATGTATGCTGGTCAGTAATAGGGCTGCCTTAGACTGAAGAGGGTGGAGTTGAGTTGAACAGATCCTTGATCAGGGACCTAAAAGTCCTTATTTTCTGCCTTGCAACCAGTTCTATCTTGACTTCCAATTAAATGTACACTAGATTGTGAGGAGCCCCATGGGCTGAGGAACTGTTGTGTTGCACATTCCCCCTACCCCCCTCCAGTATATGTTGGTGCCATATAAATACATAGGAAGTTCTGATACAAAAATGTTTCTGTGGATACCGTGAGTTCTATTCCCAAATAATCAGACAAATGATGTTGGTTTGCAGAGGTTCACCGTAGCGCGCTCTGTCTGCAGCACTGCCATTTCTGCAGACTTATGATGACACATCTTGTCATTTCTCAAATTTAGCATTTTCACTTCAATCAATAAACACTGCTTAAACCAGATTTACATCACTCCTGGCCTTAAAATTACCCTTCACATCACGTTTAACTGTAATTCATTGTCCTTTCCACTGTTAAACCAAATAGATTGCAAACCCTCCCCTCCCCCTCTCCACCTTAAAGAAATTATTGGCAGCGATCTTCTAAACGGTACAATTATGGAGCTGTTATTAAATGTCAGGCTATGCTCTCTTATGCTGCAGCGAGCAGAGAGAAAAAAAAATCAATACCGCCTTACATTCCCACCGACCAGAAAAACCTCTATCCTGATAAGATTTTCCAACCGTGACACATTGTCTGCATTTTGTTTATAGGATAAATGTCTAAATATCGGTATTGTTCTTGGATGTTGCCCACCTACGAGATGCGAGCTATGCTTAGTGCTTTCGTTTTATAGAAAAATTAGAAATTATTCAGTGCATAGATCAGACACGTCCAATAAATCTGAGCTGTAATCCATGTGCCTGGAATCTGTCCAGCCAGGGTTCAGTCGTGTTCAGGCTTGTATGTAACACACCTATGCCAACTAGCCGATATACAATAGAAGTATTAATGGTAGGATGCTTTGGACTAGGCATTCCTTACCCTGGGGCAAAATACTCACTATGCTGTCCTATACCTTTATTTAAGTACCTGCCCAAGCTTGAATGGTTTCTTGGTGCCCCCTTTGGCAAGTGATGCCCTGTGGGGTGTAGCTGGTAGGGGAGATGGCTGGGCATGTGCCCAGTCCTTGAGTGCTGGGAGAGCATCAACAAGCCATTCTACTTCAGTTGATTGATGTGGGATCACTTGAAGGAGGGTCCGACCACTGAGACCCGCAGCAATCTTGGGAATGAGGGGTTTCTTCTCTGGATGGATTGCTCCATCAGTCCAATAGAAATGAATGGAGCAGTGACTTGAACACTACTGATTCATTTAGACAGGTGACCTTCCATTCTCAGGATCACTGGGGGCCTCAGTGGCCAGAACCTCTATAATTGATATTCATCCCCTGTCTTGTGGATGCAGTAGGTGACAAATGTTTCTTTGGATCATTCCTTTACCCTAAGTTCACACCTGAGCGTTTTACAGCGCGCTCAAACGCGCTGTAAAACGCTCAACACATGAAAACCAATGCTTTCCTATGGCCCTGGTTCTCACTTGAGCGTTTTACAGCGCGTTTGAACGCGCTGTAAAACGCCCGACGCATAAACAAGTACTTGAGCTTTTTTTGGGGCGTTTGTCGCGCGTATTGTGATTGACGCTACAGTGGTCAATCACAAGAACGCGCGTTTCCTATTTGCAAAAACGCGCTGTAATATGCGCGACAAAAACGCGCGTTTCAAGAACGCTCAGGTCTGAACCCAGGGTTACCCTCAGTTCACACTTGCGCGTTTTACAGCGCGTTCGAAGTTCTTGAGCTTCTTTGGGGCGTTTTGTCGCGCGTTTGCACCAATAGACTTCAATGGGAATGCGCGTAAAATGCGCGTAAAACCCGCTTTTAACACGCGTTAAAGTGTAGATGTGCCATTTTCAATTGGTCTCCAGAGTCACGAACGCGCGTATGACGCGCGTTTCCTATTTGCAAAAACGCGCTGTAATACGCGCGTAAAACGCGCGTCTCAGAAACGCTCAGGTGTGAACCCAGGGTTAAGGAAAACCTTACTAAGACTCTGTCCAGAACCTTCATGTGAAATTACTGTGGAGGTCTAGTTCTGTATTTAAGAAGTTACTTCAAGGCAGCCTATGCCCAGGTCGTAAGAATATCATAGAGGTCAATCTCCACTCTGGTTCTCCTCTTTGAGCTTGATCCAGGAGCCACTAACATAGAGCAGCACTCACTCTGGTAAACCCAGTCCATGTCCCATGTTTCTTGGACAAATGTTATTGTCAGCCATGTTGGCTCTCATGGAACTGTTTTTTATGATAACCCCCGAGAGCCCAGTCCTCTCCTGTTACCTGGTACATAGAATAGTGGAATTCATTAGATGGTTGATATTTGACCGTTTCCGGACCTTTAGGTGGTCACTATCCTGGAGAATAATAATTATTTTCCTTCTTTCCTTATCTAGAGAATATAATATAAATCTGATAATCTAGAAATGTCATAAAGTGTCCGCATAAGAGTCAGTGATGTGTCTGTTTATTTATGAAGTAAAGTAGGAATAAACTGGAAAAGAGAAAATGTAATCGAGGGCGTTGAGAAGGTCAAGAATATTATTATATGCTAATCTCGTGAACTTTCAGTTATTTCTTGAAGATTGCGGTGAACAAATGTAAGGAATGCAGATGAGACACAGTCTGTAGACGATGCAAAGCATTTACACTGTATTTTCAACAAACTCCTGTGCATCATACAATCTCATATATACTCATATACTCCATCCAGTTTCCTGATCGCCTATTTAAAGATTTTGCTTTATGTTTGAAAAACATGGCTGCTTTATTTCAAAACAGCGCCACCTCTGTGCATGGGTTGTATCTCGTATTGAAGCTCATGAGTACTAAAGTGAATGAGAATGTGGCACAATTTTGTGGAGAAAACAACCTTTTAGATGAATTTTCTCTTGCTACTTATGGCCCAGCTGATTATAAAGTTTTCAGTTTAGCACGTTTCTGAAAGGAAATCTCTTCTGTGATTGTTTTAATTGTCCTCATGGTAGACCAGTCTTGACCTTAATGAAGGGTAATTATGTTAAGCCTCTACATTAGGAAAACTTCTTCGCAGATACCCAATTAGGGCATTTTTTACATTAGTTACAGAGGTGTGATACTTCTAGATTAAATCTATTTCAGTTGAAAATGTAATGCTGGTCAAAATTTTTTTTTACATTTTCATCCTTCGCGTTTTCAAAGTAACAAAAATGTAAAACGGGCAAACGTTTGGGCACCCTGCATGGTTAGTATCTAGTAACACCCTTTTGGAAAGTATCAAGAAGAATGGGTTCCATGAAATTCCAGCAAATTCTGGAAGCAAACATAACAGCAACTGTAAAAAGAGGATGGCTTCTGCAAATGGACAATGATCCTAAACACCTCAAAATCCATAATAGATGACCCCTAAAGGCACAAGTTGATGTTTTTACCATAGCCTTCACAGTCACCTGATCTGAACATCATTGAAAATCCATGGATAGACTTAAAAAAAAGCAGAGCATGCAAGATGGTCCAGAAATCTCACAGAACTGAAAGACTTCTGCAAGGAAAAATGGATGAAAATCCCTCAAACAAGAAAAAAAAGACTCCAAAATAGCAAATTTAGGCCTCATGCACACGACCATTTTTTTATGCTGTCCGCAAAAAGGGGTTCCGTTGTTCAGTGATCCGTGTCCGTTTTTGCCTTCCGTTGTGTTTCCGTGTGTCTTCCGTTTTTTTAGCGGACATGACCCAAAAGATTTTACCAAAAGACAGGCTGACAATTTTTGCCAAGTGCCTGCCAAGGGATCCGCAAAAAAAAAACGGACGCGGAACACGGATGGCCATCCGCATTTTTTTACGGCCCCATTGACTTGAATGGGTCCGCGAACCGTTTTTCACGGACAAGAATAGGACAGGTTATATTTTTTTGACGGACTGGAATCTCGGACCACGGACGCGGAGGACCACGGACCCATTGAAAACCAATGGGTCCGCAGAAAATCACGAAAAACGGAGCAACGGACACAGAATCAAACAACGGTCGTGTGCATGAGGCCTTAAGCTGTGATAGTTGTCAAAGGGGAATGCTGCTAGGTACTAATCATGCAGGGTGCCCAAACTTTAGCTTCAGGTCCTTTTCTTTTTTTGCTATTCACAGCAGAGTTTTCATGCAAGTTCCTTTTCTGGGTTTAGATTTCCACAAAGTATAAACCCACAAACAAGAAAAAACAAACAAACACTAGTCTAGATGGAGTTGCTGAGAATCTTTTTTAGAGAAACAGTCCAGTGTATCGGGGTCAAGGCCCAATCTGATATGGCCCGACTGTTTGTCCAATAAGGACTTTCAGCAATTCCAACTGCTTCACCAACTTCATGACTGAACCAGCTTCATCTCAACTATTTTCTTTATCTCCATCCTCTTCTTTACCTTCAGCCTTTTCTGTATCTTCACCCTTTTCTGTATCTTCACCCTTTTCTTTATCTCCACCCTCTCCTTCACTTCCACCCTTTTCTATATTTCCATCCTCATTTATATCTCTACCAGTTTCTTTATCTACACTCTCTTCTTTATTCCTCGCCATCTGCTTTATCTTCGTCTTTTTCTTTATCTCTGCCATACTTATGTCCACCATCTTCTTTATTTCTACAATATTCATTTCCAATATGTTGTTTATCTTTGACATTTTCTTCATCTCTGGCATCTTCTTTATCTCCAACTTCTATGTTATCTTTAATATGTTCTGTATGTTTGTCATCTTTTTAAGATCATCTTCACCTTTTCCATCTTCTTTATCTCTTTCATGTTCTACATCTACTCCATAATCTTTGTCAGTTTCTTCATCTTTG
Source organism: Bufotes viridis (assembly GCA_033119425.1). Lineage (NCBI taxonomy): Eukaryota > Metazoa > Chordata > Amphibia > Anura > Bufonidae > Bufotes > Bufotes viridis. The sequence goes on along the minus strand of JAKVIS010000916.1, from coordinate 19,994 downwards.
CCATCTTCACCATCTTCTTTTTCTCCGCCATCATTTTTCTCTCCATCATCTTGTTCTACATTGTCTGCTTCTTTTTTTGTCTTATTTTGTCTTAATCATCTTTTGTTAGCTTTACTATCAGTATTGTTGTATTATTACAGTTTTATTGCCAGTTTTGATATTTAAGATAATGACCTATTTTTAACTGTTGTGTTGTTCTATAGGTTTTGGTTTTTCAGAACTGTCTATATATGACTCCTATAATTACACTTTACCCAGATGCGTTTCGCCCTTCTATCACACCTATAGCCTGTTGAATCCTTTCTTATTTAATTTACCATACAATTGAAATGTATTTAAGAAATGTGAAATAATCCTTGAAGAAACCTGACATAATGTATTAATACTAGAAATGTACGTTCTGTGCGTCTTCTCTGGCAAGGACGTCCTTGGGCCATTAAATGGGCATTTATGAAAAATGGTGTTAATAGTCTGGATTTTCTGTCACTAAATGTAATGACACTTACTCATTAATGAAGAACTATTAAATTTAAGACCAAGGGATACGTGAGGATGTCACCATTACAAACATGACTTCTTTGGTCTCCGGTTAAAAATGGCCCATTCATTTAGCAATAATAGATTCCATTAAGTCTTGTTGAATCTTTATGGGATAAGGGTGAAGCTTCTTTACTGGTTTGTCAGGCTCATCCCACCTTGGCTGCTCAGTTCTAACAGATGAATAAATTACACATTGTGTTATATGTAACTACATCATCTAAGTGGGGAAAAAATCCTTGTAATTTCGATTAAATAGATGATTGCTTTTGATGTAGATTTGTATGTTGAGTTACTAACAGGAAAAAAAGATATAAAATATTCTAATGGACCACTTAGGTTTCTATAAATACATTACACAATGGACGGTGCTGTAAAGTCCCAGCCTCGGAGGTACTGCAGAAGAGCTAATGAGTGGGGGTGCAGGGTGTCGGAACCCCTCCAGTCAAATATTGATAGCCTATCTGGAGTGTGGGCTATCAATGTGAAACTACCGGAAAACCCCTTTTAAGGACGCAGCTAATTTTCATTTTTTCCACCCTGCATTCCAAGAGCCACCTTTGTTTTTGTTTTGCATTCACTTTACCTTACGAAAACTTGTTTTTTGTAGGACGAGTTGTACTTTCTAATGGCACCATTTAATGTTCCATATAATACATTTTAAAGCTGGAAAACTATTTTTTGTGGGGTGGAATTGGGAAAAAATGCAATGTTTTACAGGTTAGAAACATTAAAAAATGTCTTTGCATTGCTATTTTCTGACATACATAACCTTAAAAAATATATATTTTCATTGACGGAGCTGGGCTCATTTTTATGGGGAAAGCTGTTTTATTTTGTTTGTTTTTTATTGATGCTGCTGTATTCTGGGGTATGTACTATATGACTTTTTGATAACTTTTATTTGTTAGGGGTTTTAAAATATATATTTTTTTACATTTATTTATTTTTAAATTGAACTTAAACATGAGACCATTAGATTGCTTAAAGCATTGACTGCTATTGTTTGCCATGGCAGTCTATACATTTTTTTTTGCCATAGCAACACTGGAAATCTTCACAAAGCTCTCAACTGCTATAGCAAACAAATGGGAGGGTTGGGGGAGGCCATCGGAAGCAGCATCTAAGGCCTCATGCACACCAACGTATTTTCTTTCTGTGTCTGTTCCTTTTTTTTGGCGGTCTGTATGCAGAACCATTCATTTCAATGGGTCAGCAAAAAAAACGGAAGGTACTCCGAATGCATTCCATTTCCATATGTCCATATTTCTCTTCCACAAAAAAACAGAACATGTCCTATTATTGTCCTCATTATGGACAAGGATAGTACTGTTCTATTAGGGGCCAGCTGTTCTGTTCCATAAACTACAGAATGCACCCGGACGTCATCTGTATTTTTTGCGGATCCGTTTTTTTGGGGACCGCAAAATACATACGGTCGTGTGCATGAGGCCTAACCTTTCAGATGCCATGGTCACAACTGATCACATGATCTGGGGCGTTAAATATCTGTGATGAGAGTTATCTTTATGGACACTGTCGCCAAGTGACTGATATGTAAGTCAGCAGTCAGTGGTCGAGTCGGTAACGCCATGTTTAAAACCCCAACTTGTACAGCAGATATTGGCAAAGGCGTAGCCTTTTCATAGTACTATTGGATGTTTTATGTATTATATTGTAAGCTGTACCATGTTCTTCTTGTTTAGGTTGAACCACAGGAGCTGTCAGAGTCTTCTTTCTGGATCAAGGCCCATGAAGTAAAGTTTGAATACCCAGAACTTTTTACAAAATTGTCTCAGGCTTTTGCAACACATCAGAAAGGTAAGAAATCTGAAGATATTGGCATACGTTATTATATACATTACGTCCTCCAGTGCTCAGTGAGGATCAGTGTGTACATAATGTTGTGTTGAAACACCATAGCACCATCTACTCTGTGGAAATGTGAATACTGGGGATAAACGTAACGCTTAGTGAATGTTATTCTCATATCTTCTGAATCATGGCCAACATCAGTACAAGGGCAATATGGGCAGATGCTGGGGATAACCAGGCTTGGGGGTCCTGTGTGATCTTAATAAACATACTCTAGCTTTGTAAAGGCCTGGACAATCCTACAATAGGTCAAAATAAGGTTTACCGCAACTCTTTTACCCATGGCCTGACATAAACCTGCCCTGTTCAAAAGGCCCATTTGTTAACGGAAAGTCCCAAATTGAAATTCTTTTTTTGACTAATGGATATGAGGCAATTTATTTAGAAGTTCTGTTAATTTGGGTTGTTCAAGAATTTGATATTGAAGAAAATTCTTCTGGATAGGCCATACATTTTAGAAAGAAGGGGGTCCGCCAGCACATCCCCGCCCCCTGTCAACTGTTAGTTGTAGCACCAGCGCTAAAATTACTTAGCTCTGTCCATTGTTTAGTGGATGGAGCTGGTAACTACAGTGTTCATGGTGAGTGTTGAAGTGAGATTAGACTATCAATAGCAAAATCTTGGAAACCTGTTTAAAACACTACAGTCCAGTGTAATATAACCTTATTACCAATGAACAGAATCTGCTTTTAATGGTTCAGGCTTCCTTCACATGTCCGACATGCCATGCCGGCTGTTGTCCGGACAGAAAACTGCTACATGCAGTGGTATTTGTCCGGTCGACACTTGGCATTTATTCCAGAAATCGGCCAGATCACCAAAGGCTTCAATTATAGTCAATGGGGATCCATCGATACATGGTCATGTCTGGCAATGCCTGATATGGTGAGCTCTGGTCACCTGATCCTCTGTCGGATCAGACTACCGGATTCCCCACGCCACTATGAACATAGTCTTGTGGAGTGTTTTTTGTTTTAATCTATTATATTTATTTAATCATCGCCTCATGATTTCTTGTTAATCCTATGATTGCTTTTAGTAGCACTAAATGATATATATATATATATATATATATGTTTTGTAAGAGATCGTTCTCTCACAATGGGTCGCATTCACAGAATTCTCCTCTGACAACGAGGTTCAAGTCCAAATGGTGCTTTATTCTGTCACTTCAGCTCCATCACAAACATAAACCAAAATAAACACCTGCCCGTCTGCTTTCTAGCTAAGGCCTCATGCACACGACCTTATGTATTTTGCGGACCGCAAAAAATGGATCCGCAAAAAATACAGATGATGTCTGTATCCATTCCGTTTTTTGCGGAACGGAACAGCTGGTCCTTAATAGAACAGTCCTATCCTTGTCCGTAATAGGACATGTTCTATTTTTTTGCGGAACGGAAATACGGATATACGGAAATGGAATGAAATCTGAGTAACTTACTTTTTTTTTGCTGACCAATTGAAATGAATAGTTCCGTATACGGTCCGCAAAAAAACCCCGGAACGGACACAGAAAGAAAATACGTTTGTGTGCATGAGGACTAATACAGAGGTCTTCTCCCTGGCTCACCTAAAAAAAAACTCGGTTTACACACAGGGTCTCCGGCTCCAACCCTCTCTGTAGGGTCACTTCCTTCCCCCAGTCATATACAGAGGGTTGTCTTATCCCTCCTTGATTACAGCCCAGCTGACCTCACCTGTGGTCTCCTCAGCTAAAGGGAATACCTGTAGTGGACTAGAGGTGTGGACTGAGAGACTCCACTACCAGCCTGTCTCCCAGTCCAAAGAAATCCAGCCCATACAACTTTAAACAAAACAATTTCCAGCAAGCTATGCCTCGCTGAAGCAACACTATTTCTGGATTTCATTTATCTCACCCAGCTAAACTGAACCACCGGGTGAGATACACACCCCCACCATACCTCTACCGTGCACTTTATTTTTAGAATTCCCTTTTTATATCCATATCTGTGATTTATTAAACTACTTTGATGAAGAAGCCAAATTAAGCTTCATCCCGCCGTCCTGTTATCTGACTTGCAAAGTGGTGGACAGAGATTTAAGTCACATACATCAGGATGACCACTGCAGAGTAGTCCAATTAATACCGTATACAGTGTAAGTTCACTAAGCAGGCGGCTCCCATGTGGTTTGCTACCGTAAGTAATTAAACAAGTGGACAACTCCAGAAATAATGGCTGGTGTGCGGCTCAAATTAATAGAGATACCTATATAAACTGCAGACTTATATACAATCCAGAGAGGGGCAATTAGTGGAGATGTTTCATGCACATAGTCCAATGATTTTTGTTTCACCCAGCAGACTGTTTAAATATTCAAGAAAATGGAAGCATTTACAATAATAAAAATTTGCAAACATCATAAATAATTACATTTTAGACATAAAAGCTTCTGTTCTTGTAGGACATTTTTGGTTTTCTAGTCTTGTTTTACATTTTTGATCATATCTACTGAGTGTTTCTCAGCTTTTTGTAGACCCTCAATATCCTGTAAATCTGCATTGTCATACTGAATTTATATCTACAGATGCACCCGAGCTAAACTTGATGGTTAGCACGAGGGGCGGATTGGCCATAGACCTTACAGGGAAATTTCCCAGTGGGCCGATGCCCAGAGGGCCGCCTGAGCCCTCCTCACGGCCGGACAGTAGAAGTTTTTGGGGATGTATTTTGTACTTCTGGCAGTATTTTGTGATGGACTGTGTTAGGGTGGTATACTGTGCCACAATATGGTATTGTTGACCCTGCCTTCCATCAATTTAGACCCAACTACAAAATGTGGCCACTTTTAGAATTTTTTCCAGGGTCACTTTAAGTTTCCAGTCCGCCCCTGGTTAGCACGTTAAGAAAAAATGGCACAAAAAGCTTAACTAACTCTTTAAATTTTAGCTTGGCTACATCTGTACACACATACACATTTTAATAAAGATTTCTGCTGTCGGGTGTACTGTATGTACTATGGAGGCATAACATGGGGCTGCTATGGAGCCCATTGAGAAGGTCTAGCCATAGCTGGTCGTTTCTCCTTTTCTATTTGGAAGGACTTCCAGGAGAAAAGGATTATGGGAGTGGATATTTGGCCTTGGAGGGGTCATTGAAAAGGTGGGGATGGAGAGATAAACATCCAGCTTTTCTGTCTTTTAACATAATGAGGACTACTTTTGATGGTTATAGAGCCATCCCTTTCTATGGAACTGTCAGAACCCATCTCAGCCCCAAGTATTATCTGATCATTGGTCTCATTCAGACATTACAACCAATGCGCAAAGACAGCCTGCAAACCCCCAAGATGCACTCTCATACATCGACTGTAATAAGAGCAAAACTGGCCTTATGGACTTCATCCACAGACCAGAATGTAGTTCTTATTGTATGATATGTAACCCAAAAAATCTGTACCCCTTAACTATATATCATAGCTGAGCTCCTCAATAACCAGGATGACCAGGCTGCTCTGTACATAGCGTGTATTGGTATCCTCAATAATGGAAGTAATAAGCGTAATTCAATAAGAGTGGTCACAACAACCTTTTCTAATTGATAACAAGATAGTTTCCTAGCTCCTTGTTTATCAGATCGCTGCATCTCCGAGTTTTTGTAATCTTCAATTAAATACGGTCTACTGACCTCACTTAATTTGACATGAGCTTTAAAAGCTTATGATGATGGATGATGAGGGCTAATAATTAACAATCAATCACTATTTAAGACGCGGGTTGTTGTCAGCAGTTCTGGGGTTCTGCGAGAGTAAATGCACTCAAGACAAGGCTCTGTAATTACTTAAAAGACAAGTTTAATATGGGATTTCCAAAGATTTGTCTTTACAAAAATGACCGAGCTTCCAAGAGACTTGTTTTACTGTTTTCATTTTTGCTGCACTGCAGAGGTTGCTTCTAGCTGGGTTTTTGTATAATTATATGTATGTATAAATAAATATTACAGACAGGAATGTATTTATAGAAATACATATGTTTCGAATAATTAAATACAAGAAGAGAATGACTCTAACATTGCACATATACAACCTTAACCCAAAAATCTAACTACTATAATAGGGCTCCTATGTATAAAAATATAACTACTATATTACTGCCTTCTATGTACAAGAATATAACTAATATAATACTGCTTCTATGTACAAGAATATAACTACTATAATACTGTTCCTATGTACAAAAATATAACTACTATAATACTGCCCTATGTACAAGAATATAACTACTATAATACTGCCCTATGTATAGGAATGTAACTACTATAATACTGCCTCCTATGTACAAGAATATAACTACTATAATACTGCCTCCTATGTATAGGAATATAACTACTATAATATTGCCTCCTATGTACTATAATACTACTACTATAATACTGCTTCTATGTACAAGAATATAAATACTATAATACTGCCCTATGTACAAGAATATAACTACTATAATACTGCCTCCTATGGACAAGAATATACCTATTATTATACTGCCTCCTATGTACAAGAATATAACTACTAAAATACTGCCTCCTATGTACAAAAATATAACTACTGTAATACTGCCTCCTATCTAGAAGAATATAACTACTATAATACTGCCTTCTATGTACAAGAATATAACTACTATAATACTGCTCCTATGTACAAGAATATAACTTCTATAATACTGTTCCTATGTGCAGGAATAGATCTATATATAAAATGATTGTACTAGAATTTAATTACTATAATACTAAGATATTACTATACTTCCCCATATGTATATAAATATATCTACTACTAGTTCTGCCACCTCCATACATGAGTGTAATATGAAAAGGTATATTTTTGAATTGGTATTTTGTTTTAATCCACCTGGTGCCTCCTTATATCAGACAACTGTGTTGTTCATCGTGTATAATGAGGTTGGTTCATTTTCCTCCTCTGTGTCTTGTAGGTCTTGTTTTTTCTCTATTACAAGCCCCATTAATATTCTTTTTTTTCTTATTAAGTCTCGCTATTTTGCAGAAAAGTCTATAACATGGCAGAGTTTACCAATTAGTGAGCACTTTGAGCGAACAATGGCCATCGTCTCATTGCAGCAGTTTATGTAAGGAGGAATGCAAATGTTTAGTTCTTTATTATTCCAACCTCTGCTTGCCGTGTCCTTAATTTCCTTGGAGAGGTGACCTGCCCCCTTCATGTTTTACTTCTATAGAGATAGAAATTTGCTTGCAGATAAAATAAATAAATAAAGACATAAATAAATAAATACTCCTGCAATACTGTGCATAATGTGGCTATTGGATATATTGTTTATGTACAATTTAAATGTCTGATTTCTAAATGTCTCAAAGTCTATCTCTAGAACAAGCATCTTCTCACCTGTCCTCTTGGCTGCCACATCTTAGGCAGTGAGAAGTGGATAGGTCTACAGAAACAGTTGGGCCCACCGTGCTATGCTGTTTTTATAATTCCCATTGAAGTTAATGTGATTTATTAAAACGGCCTGTTTCCTATTAATTTATTTGGAAGTTATAGAAAAAAGTGCAACTCTGTTTTCAGAAACTCAGCCACCTTTCGCAACCAGGATGTTGTAGCCAGTGGGATGCATGCAATCCAAACCTACTCGGAATCAAAGCTTTTAGGCCTTGTCCCACTGTCCTGGGAATCAGCCATAGGTTTCAGCAGTATCTGCATCCTCAACAACAGGGACTAGATGCTTATTTTGGAGGCACCAATGGGATATCATACAGTGTGTGAAATTATTAAGGAGAACCTAATATGAGACCCAAATTTGTCATTCATTTTTGCAACAAATATCCTAATAGGACAATCTCTTTATGGATGTTCAACGAATGTGTTACGGTAGTGAGTGTGGCACCATTGTGTCAACCAACTAATTTGACATTGGACTAAAACTAAGGATGTTATCCTGGCAGTCTTCTGGTGTTCACACATGTAACGTAATTTGAATTCGAAAGATTTGAGAACAAATAGGCTTACCCAGGCTAAGTGAATAAATATATTTACTAATTGATAAAATATACAATAACACAAACAAATCACAAACTGATTAATGCAAATAAATAGACATCACTAGATGGACAAATGTCTTTTTTCTGTCTTATATACTATGTTACTAGCCTAAAAAAGCAACATGCCATTTGGGGTGACACTCCTTTTGCCATGTCATAGAACAAGGATGACACCCCGGGGTGTACAAGAAATAGGGCAAATCAATATTTGCATCCTACCTAGAATGAAGTCTTCAATGGAGAGTCCTGAGTGAATGTGTGTCACAGAGTTTAAACCTTTTAGCCCTTCCTCCATTGTGCAGCATGCATGTCTCTGAGATCACACAGGAATTTGGCACAATAGGGGATGGGTACTAGATTACAAGGAATGGCAATCTACACAGAAGGCTGATAATGAAAAATACCATAATTAAACGGACAGAACCAATCAGTACTTAAACAACACCCTTACAATAAAACTTGTCAACTCACCCTCTACAGGATCTGGACTTTTCTGCAGGGAAACCACTAGCCTGCTACTTCCTGGAGTAGCCTATGTGTGATTGGCAGCTGAACCATAGGAGTCAAAAACATTTATGCGGTGAACTGAGGGATCACACTAAATCATATTTAGGCACAGGCCAAGGTCAAGGCTGTCAGATTGCCTGCAATACTAGAATGGTCCGTGGTCAGGGCAGGCAGTAAAGGGTTAGTAGAGAGGTCAGGCTCAGGTCAGAAAGTGAAGGTTCAGATTCCAGTAAACCACAGAAAGTCAGTGCATGGGCAGACAACAGAATACAGCATACCTTTATAGGGAAGTAGCAAGCTAGCTAACCTATTAATCGGGAACTTCTCACAGACAAAGGTGCCTTAAGGACCCCAGTGTTGCTAGCCATAGGCTAGGGCAGATCAGCATGCTCTCCCTTTAAAAACTGGAGGGAGTGTGTGCATTTGCCCTACATGATCAGGAACAGAGGTCAAGCCAGCAAGGAGACCCCCCCCCCCCCCGTCTACATGGAGGAACATTGCAAACCCTGCAGCCGCACCGACTAGGAAGAGGAGAGCAGGAGTTGGGTCTGATGCTGGAAAGCTGAAACCCAGGATTGGTGGTGGCCACGGGCCATTGCTGTAACAGAATGGTGCCTCCTACAAAATGACACTGAAGTTGTGACCACAAGCACCGCAGATGTATTTTTAATACTTTTTATCTATTTATTTTACTGAATTCCATAGTTACAGTATGTACAATGTAACCGTTCAAAAATAAAGTTCAACTTGAGCCTCCTGGTTCATAAACAGAATTCCAGTCCTACAGTTAAGATTGACATTTACATGAGGAGAACAGAAGCAAAGAATGGGCAATAAGACATACTGTATAGAATTGCAGATTTATACTCTAGTCAAGCTCCGCTGAAGAACAACGACTTCACCAAAAAGACAAAAACTTTCCCTCACTCCATTATTCCTTTCCTTGAGGTTTGGTCTCCGCAGTCGTCGACGAGACAAAACCTAGTGAGAACCTCGTGTTCTTCAGCCCCAAGATGCCAGTAATTTAGAGCTGTCTGCGTTGTCACAACTTGAGGGTTTGTCTCATGTGAAAAATGTCAATATCTCCGGTTATAAATTCCTCCATGATCTCTCCCTCCTCCTCTGCTGTACTGAGCCCCGTGTAGGATAAATCAGCAATGATTTACTTACACGCCCGATGCAAATTTCCTCGGGATTCTGGAGCATGTCTTGATTTTGCAGCACACAATCTATCTTAGCTTGTGAGTTGATATTTTGTATGTATTATTTGATTTTTTTTGTATGGATGGGGGGACCTTGGTGTAGTTACTAGAGATGAGCAAATTTTTCTAAAATTTGATTTGGCCAGTTAGTCTCGAACCAAATTTAAATTACGGCGAATCACGTTAAAAAAACTGCTATTTCCTGGCTGCAGAGAGCCTATATAGTGGTGTAGAACACTATGCCTTGCAGTAACACGCAGATGACTGGCGTCGCAGTTAGAATTACTGCACACTTCACTTATTTGGCGGTCAAGGGGACAATACTGACCAAATAACATCACTGATTATTTTGCTCTTCCTCTGATCCATCAGAACAATAACCCACAAAAACAGATCCTGTCTGTTGAGCATACGCCTTCACTCGGTCAGCATTTGCATGTCTTCTGTGTTTTGTACCCACTCCTGCTTTTGGCTACCAAATCACAAGCCAATTCTAATAGGACTATACAGGCCTTACAGCTGCTATGCAAACAGAATCCGTTGTGCGTCTAATTTTTCCTTCCTTCTGACAGATCAGAAGAAGGGTCAAATAAATGATGTCAGCCAGGCCGAAAGGCAAAATAGTGGCCCAGTCATGAAGTGGGGAGGGTGGGAACAGCATGAGAAGTCTACAGAGTGGCCCTATGACATAGTGGTGAGGTGGAAGCAGCATGAAAAGGCCACAGAGTGGCACAATGACAGAGTGTGGAGGTGGCAGCAGCAGCATCAGGGGGAGGCCACAGAGTGGCACAATGACAGAGTGTGGAGGTGGCGGCAGCATCCGGAGGCCACAGAGTGGAAAGGTAACATAGTGGGGAAGTGGGAGCAGCATGAGGAGACCACAGAGAGGCAAGGTGACATAGTGTGGAGGTGGCAGCAGCATGAGGAGTTCACAGAGTGGCAAGGTGACATAGTGTGGAGGTGGTAGCAGCATCAGGAGGCCACAGAGTGGCAAGGTGACATAGTGTGGAGGTGGCAGCAGCATGACGAGACCACAGAGTGGCAAGGTGACATAGTGTCGAGGTGGTAGCAGCATTAGGAGGCCACAGAGTGGCAAGGTGACATAGTGTGGAGGTGGCAGCAGCATGACGAGACCACAGAGTGGCAAGGTGATATAGTGTGGATGTGGCAGCAGCATCAGGGGACCACAGAGTGACCCAGTGACAGGTTGGGGAGCACTTGACATCAGATGTGTGGCATCAGGCGGGTGACAGTATCAGAATAGCAGCTGAGGCAGGCAGCCAGAAGAAACCGGTCTCTTTTGTCAAAGTGTTGGTGTGGCACCATGGATAATCTAATCTGATGCATCAGGCATTGGTGGGTGGAAATCCTGGCTGATTAATTTGACAAAGGTCAGTCTCTCCAGATTTTAAGTTGACAGGCGAGTTCTTCTTGGAGTAACTATGGCCCCCCCGCACTAAACACCCGTTGTGATGCCACACTACTGGCCGGGCAGGACAAATTTCCAGGGCAAACTCGGTGAGTTGTGGCAACAAATCCAGTTTGGCTGCCCAATAGTCCAGCGGACCTTAAATGACAGATGGCAGGGTGCACTCCAAGTATGCCACCACCTGCTGGTTCAGGTTCTGCTCTATGTCTAGCTGCTGGTGAGTAGTTTCTTCACTATGCTCATCAGCAATTCTACACTCAGGCTGCTGCTGATGGAGCTGGTACTGCTCCTGCCACCCCACCCCTCACCAGCAGCTATGGCAGTGGAACGTGAGCACAGAGGCCCCCGGTCAGACATGAGAGAGGATGAACGATGGTGCAGATAGGCAGCGGCCAACTGACTATATAGGGTGTCTCTATAGTAGTTCAGTTAGTCCTCCCTCTCAGTGGGTGTAAAAAAGGCCCCCATTTTGGACCGGTAGTGAGGGTCTAACAAGGTGGAGAGCCAGAAGTCATCCCTCTGCCGAATTGTGACAATTCGGCTGTCACTATGCAAGCAAGTGAGCATTCATCGGGCCAATTGTGCAAGTGACTAGGAGGGATTCCCTGCCTCCATCTCCACTGCATACTGCCACGGTGTGTCTGGGTCCTCTGCCTCATCTTCCCAATCACCCTGTAGCCCCTCTGGCTGCTTCTGCTCCTTCTCTCCTGTCATCTGTGTAGAAAAACCACCCATTTCGCTTGTGTTCCAATGTCCTCCTCCTCCTCCAGTTTAGCCCCCACAGGGCTCATGTGGCCGTGAGATGTAGGCGCCACGTCTCCAGTCCCCTGACCAACCAGATTTACCAGCATCTGTTCCAGGACATGAAACAGTGCAATGACATTGGGGAGTACTCCTGTGCACTTGGATCATCAAGAAATCGTTTATGGCCTTTCTCTGTTCATATAATCGATCCAACATATGGAGGGTGGAATTCCAATGGGTGGAAGCATCACATATCAGCCTATGTTGGGGATGCCGTTCTGCCGCTGCAGCTCAAGGAGGGTGTGCTTTGCGGTGTATGAGTGGCTGGAGTGCATTCAAAGTTTCCTGGCCATTTTTAGGATGGCTTGCAGATGGGTGGAAGACTTCAGAAACCGTTTGACAGCCAGATTGAACACGTGTGCCATGCAGGGCGCATGGCTCAGTTATCCTTGGCACAGTGCTGATACCATATTCTCCCCGTTGTCAGTGACTATGGCTCCAATTTTTAGTTGTCGCGGGGAAAGCCAGGATTCGATTTCTTGATGAAGGACATGGAGCAGTTCCTCCCCTGTGTGACTCCGTTCGCCCAGGCAAACAAGGTACAGAACAGTGCCTTGCACATGTGGTATGCTGGATGGGTACTGTGAATTGTCCCTGCAGTGGAGGCTGAGGACATAGTGGAGGATGAGGAGGCAGAGGTGGACATTGTTGCAGGACCAACGGCGTGAGAACGTGGAGGCGGAAGCGGTGTCATCTGGCCCAGTTGCTGGTGTGGTTGTGCAGGAACCACATTCACCCAGTGGGCTGTAAAAGATATGTATTGTCCATGCTGTAGTTTCAGCTCCACGCGTGGGCACTGCCGTGCACTTTGGCAGACATCGACAGGCTCAAGGACTGGCCCACCTTCTGTTCTACATATGTGTGCAGGGCTGGTACTGCCTTTTTTGAAAAGAACTGACGGCTTGGGACTCTCCACCTTGGCTCAGCACATGTTCATGTTCACCTTGTCCGGCGGCTTAACTAAAAACTGCCACACCGCTGAGTAGGTGTTTTTACCCCCAACACTACGCACTGACTGACTGCTACCGCCACTGCCTTCGTGAACCCATGCACCGATACTTCCCGGGCAGGTAGGCTACTGTGAAGTGGGTGGTCTACCCTGGGCACGTTTGGCTAACGACCTCCCACTGCTGCCACCCTGCTGGCTCCCGGCCACACTAGCGACTTGCTTGCTCTGCCGCTGCCTCACGGGCAAGCTGCCACCCTCTTTTCCCGATGGTGATGAAACCTGTTCGTCAGCCGGCTCCCAAGTGCGATCAGCTACATTATCATCATCGAATACTGCCTGCACGTCACTGATGTCCTCCTCAACCCTCTCTGGGTCAGGAGCCTGACTGCTCGCAACACCAGCTCCTACGCCACTCTCCTCATCACTACTTGCCCGCCTAGTGAAGGAAGCAGCGGAAGTCTCCTCCAGATCTTGGCTGGGCAGTATCTGCTGACTGTCCTCTAGTAGCTCGTCCTCGCTGTATAGTGGAGCTGAGCCCACAGCATACAATACTTCTCTGGCTAAGTGAACAGAAAAGGACAGAGGCAGGTTGAGGATAGGTCAGGGCACAGGGCCTGCTCCCAGGCCTTGCCAACTAAGGGTTGTGTCTGACAAACTTGTCTAGCCCTTCTCTGTCTGACATACTATTAGATCAAATAAATAAATAAAAAGAAAATTAAAACACCCCAAAAAAGCCTGTAATGTTCTCACTTCACCACACAACGGCTATTAAGCCGGTATATTTTTCCCACTTATACACTTCACAAAAGGGCTTTAGAACATATAACTGCACCGCCGAACGGCACATATATTTTTCTTTTACAAGTAATACACAACATAAATAGCTGTACTTTTTGCACTTCACCACACAACGGCTAATAAGCCCTTTTTTTCCCCACTAATACAAGCCAAAAAAAAGGTTTTAGAACATATAACTGCACAATGGCAAATATATATTTTTTTACCACTAATATACGCTAAAAAGGGCTTTAGAACATATAACTGCATCGGTGAACAGCAAATAGGCCCTTATTTTTTTCAACTTATACACACCACAAAAGGTTTTAGAACATATAACTGCACCTCTGAACCGCAAACAATATATATATTTTTGCCACTAATACACGCCAACACACAACGACTAATAAGCCCTTTTTTTCTCCACTAATACACGCCAAAAAATGCTTTACAACATATAACTGCACCGCACAAGGGCAAATAACACATAGAAATATTTCCTTGTAATAAACCTTGTAATGGTTGTTTCAAACAGCACTTGCACCCTAATAACAAGTAGTGTTGAGCACGAATATTCGACTAGCGAATTTTATTAGCGAATATCGGCCCTTCTATCGGCCATTTTAGGAAAAAATGTGATTTGTTACCAAAAAAGCGTGAGAAAATTCAGATTCGGTGCAAATCGAATAATTCCTTAAATTCGGATCAAATTCCACTTCGTCAGCTTCGATTCGCTGATGTCTAGTAGTTACCATCGTTTTCTATACAGAAAAGCAACATGACCATTGACCTTAATATTTTAAAGATGGGGTTGTTTGTTCACAATGCATAAGAGTTAAAGAGAATGTCTCACTTCAGCTCACTTTAAGATAATGAACTTCTCTGCCATAGTATCTTATCTGTATAGTGAAATTCCTCTACTATTCCTCATGGAAATTTAGGATTAGATTGACAACAGTATGTTAACATTCTTTTTGTCAATAGAGTTGTCCTGTCACACTCCTAAGACATAAGAAGTGAAAGTACCTAGTTGTCAGTGTATTAGTACATTTCCAGTAGGAAGAAGAGAAGAAAAACCTTACTAAAACTGTTGTCTCACTAAAGTTAATGGAATTTATCATGTAGAGAAAGTTAAAGGAGTTATCCCATGATAAATTAGAACCAGTCGTGTACCTCACATTGATCCAGAGATGCTATGCTAGATTTATATCAAGCTGAAGGCTTAAGGGGAGGGTCTTTTCTGCTGCAGCTCAGGGGCATGTCTCAGCTCTCCCTATCACAGCTCAGGAGGCGTGTCTCAGCTCTCCCGATCACAGCTCAGGAGGCGTGTCTCAGCTCTCCCTATCACAGCTCAGGAGGCAGTGGAAGGATGAAACTGAGCATGTGCGACCTTCTCAATGAGCCGGACAACGAAGTAAGAAGAAAAACAAACAGCAGGTGGCGCTATACAGATACATTTTATGAAATAAATCAGCGACTATGCTAAATTTATAATTACATGCAATTACAAAGTATTCAGATCCAGGTGCTGTTTGAAAACTGTACAATATTTTTTGTCGGACAACCCCTTTAACACAAGGCACTTACTAATGTATTATTATTATCCATATTGCCTCCTTTGCTGGCTTGGTTAATTTTTCCATCACATTATACACTGCCCGTTTCCTGGGTTTATGACCATCCTATATTCCAGCTGCAGTGGTCGTGCTTGCACACTATAGAAAAAAGCTCCGCCCTATGCGCACGCCCGTGGGCCCGGCCACCAGAGAGGCCCCACAGTCTTTGCTTATTGCATAGAATGGACTTATTGCTGCTCCATGCTCCTCTTTTCCTGCACCTTATTGTCCCTTCCTCCATGCATTGAGGGAACCCCTCTCAATGCATTCCCTCAATTGTTAATTTCTTCCAGATCAGCAGTGCAGGTCACTAGAGCGCTATTACATATCCGTCAGTGGCCGCAGGTACCGCTTGCAATTTACCACTCATTGCCGGGATGCACCAGGGCTTGCACCCTAAACCATGACAAGTCTAAGTGCAACTAGAAAATCACGAGTTCTCCTCACTGCCACTAAAATGGGTGTTTAATATCTAAGACAAGATACTGCAAAGTGCTGAAGTCTGCTGCAGGAAGGGACTGTAGTTACATACTAAGCTATGCTATATCCATGGCACATACTAATGGCGCAGTCTTAAAGGGTTGTCCAGGCTTTTTCTATTGATGAACTATCCTCAGGATAGGTCATCAATATCAGATCGGCGGGGTACGACACCCTGATCAGCTGTATTAAGGGAAGGCTTGCACAATGTTCAGGTTTTTCTCCCTTCTCTCTTCCTGTCAGTTGCTGCTGTCCCATGGACAAACATCAGTGAGCAGGAAGAGAGAAGGGAGACTGCACGTGTGCACTGCGCATCAACTCTTCGAACAGCTGATCAGCGGGGGTGCCGGGTGTCGGACCCCGCCAATCTGATATTGATGACCTATCGTGAGGACAACTCCTTTAATTCTAGGCATACCTCCCAACTTTTTAACCCTATAGACAGAATCCTTTAAAGCCTTGCCTCTGGTCCTCCTATGAATGTGCTCACTTTTATGCATATCTACATAAGTCTCACCCACTTTGACTCGTTTCTGGGAACAGTCTTGCAAAAAATGTTGATGTTGTCATGTGCATCTATGTGTGAGCTTTACCTTTGGATGATGTCCCAGTTCCTGTAATGTCTGTTGGGACATAAAAGATTGGAAGCTTTTCCCTTACAAACGTATCAACCATAGAAGGTTTGAGGATCTTGTTATTCTGCCTTTTCACAAGAGTTTCACCAATCATTGAACCTGACAGATCCATCACAGACCCTCATAGGTTCCATCGGTTGTGGCCATTGAATGCTTTGAGTTGTCATGATGAATTATGTCCGGACACACCGGTCTATAATCCCATTCAGCATTTAATATTGAAATCAATAGCGGATAATCTTAATGCATGCTAGTTTACTGCTCCTCTCCAAGCAGAGCTTCCCAATGAATTAACTACAAAAATTAAACTTCAATTAAACATGTCACCGATCTTCAAAGTCAATACCAGTTATTTGCAACGTCTCTGAATACCTCATGTTGTACGTGGTTTGCTTTTTATCATAAATCAATAGAATAAATATATTTTACATAATGTTCTGTCAGCTAATTTCCATTTTTTAACCCAGTAAATTGTGTAAAACAGAATAAAGCAGAATTCTATGGTGGAAGGGTTTTCCAACTTCTAATATATGCTAAAGGGAAGTGACAGCATAGTGAACATCATTATGTAAGTACTGCCCAAAAAAGTAGTATTAGTAAGCAAATCTAACTATAAATGATGACATTGAATCAGTAATGATGGTAATAACCATACACTGAAATAGAGAGTCTATTTGTCATATTCTCAATCTGGGTGTGAACCCCTGAGCTTCACTCGTTTTTACCATAATTTTTCCTATTTTAGTGGTTGTCAATCTCCTCCTTCTTTATCTAGTTACTTCCTACACATTCCCCATTTTCCTTGACCTTTTTCTTTTCTACATTATTTCCTTTTTTATCTTTTTTACATCATCAATTCCATCTCAATCTTACATCCCCCAATTGCTTACTCTGCCACTTATTGCTACCCCTTCCAATCCACTTCCTCTCCTTCAGCTTCTTTTCTCTATGTGAACCTCCTTATTTGCATCCTCTAAGCCACTTCTTCATGTTCCTTCCCACTCATCTCCTCTTCCTCTCTCATAACCTCCCCTACCTTCTTATGAGCCTTCCTTTACCTACACTTCCTCTCCCTGTCGCTCCTCTTCCTCCTCCTAATCTCTGTTAGCCTTCCCTTCCTCCCAGTTAGCCTCCTCTTACACCTCATAATCTCCAATAGCCTCCCTTTCCTCCTTTTCCTCTCTTTGTCACTCTCTTCCATCCTCTGTCTTTCTCTTCTCCTTTTTAACTTCTACCCCTTCTCCTTTGCTCCTCTTCTTCTCCTTTAGTCTCTTCTTACTCTCTCTTAGCCTTATATTTCTTTCTCCTCATCTCCTCTTCCTTTCCAGTAAAACCTTCTCCACCTCCTCCCCATTGGACTCCCTTCCTCCTCCTCCCCCTAGCATCTCCTATCTCCTCCTCTTCTTCAGCCCCTACTCTCTTTGCTCATCTTTTTCTCCCTTAGCCGGCCCTTCCTCCTCCTCACCATTAAGTTCCTCCTTCTCTCCTTCTTCAAATTTTCCTCCCTCTGATTTAACCTCTCCTCCCTTTCCCTTTGCTCATCTTCTCCTTCTTAACCTCATTTGTACTCCCTCATCTCACTGTTTTTCATTTTGTTGTTTTTTCCTGCTCTCTTTATAACCTCCTTTTTCTTTTCAGTTTTATTTTATACATTGGTTGGGTGACAAGTGTCCTATTTGTGATCTTCTTGTTCATAAATTCACACTTCATAAATATACTCTTAAGTTAGAGAATACTCATATTTTTCTTTTATCTTTTTATTTTCTATTTTCCTTTTATCTACATAAATACATAAAGTGTGAATTACTAACCTTTATTACACAATGAGTGTAAGGAGTTTTAATAAATTTTAAAACATTTAAAACATACCTTTATACATAGTATTATTTGTCTTTTCTCAGTACAGAACTCAAGTCCCACAAAAAGTTTTCTTGGCTTTTTATCAAAAAGTTTGCACTTCTGAAAGTAAAAAAAAATGCTTAAAAATGTCGACTTAAAAATGCCTTTCTCTGAAATCTCCTATTCATAAATCAATGCTCACTGTGATGTTAAAAATTTAGTTTATGCAACCAAAAAGTTATCTGTGCTATAATATATCATCAGGGTTTACAAGAGCTTTCGACATTTAAGCAAGTTTTCTCTCTCAATTTGTTTTCAAGTCCTGGAGTTGACATCTGTTTTGTTCTGTACTTATTACTGTTTTGAATATTTAAAGTTTCATCATTTTAATTGAACTTCAATTTGGAAAAGTTGCGAATGTTTCTATTATTTTTTGTAAAACCCAAGAACATTTGTTTGGCACAAAATTAAAAGTTTTTTTTTTTTTTTTACAAAGAGTGAAAAGCTGAACTATGCAGATTTCTGGAATAAGCATCACAATCATCTAATTTATACACTACTCACAAAAAGTACAGCTTAAGTTGCTGTTCACAAGTCAACTTATTGTCTGCTGAGGCATGGCATCCCACTTTTTTAAAGGGTGGCCCTCAGGTCATTGAGGTTCTAGGGTACAGGGTTACAAACCTCTACACAGCAACTCAGCTTATCCCATAGGTTTTCAATAGGATTCAGGTCTGGAGAAAGTGCAGGCCACTCCATTTGAGGTCCCCAGTCTCCAGCAGCCGTTCCATAATGATGAGACCTCGATGAGCTGGAGGATTGTCCTCCATGAAGATGAAATTTGGCCGGTGTTGTTTATTCAGAGGCACAATGACTGCATTAATGATGTTATTCAAGTAGTATGGGCTTGTCACTGGACCATTTACAAACGGTAGGGCAGTTCTGTATTGACTAGACACACCTGCCCACACTGTAACACCACCACCACCAAAGGATAGCGCTCTACTTGATGTCTCCAACACCGTTGGAGGCCATCTTTTCTGCTCAGTGTGAATCGACTTTCATCAGTGAACAGCACCGAGGCCCACTGGTCCCTCGTCCAGCGTAGATGCTCCCTGGCCCATGCAGGACGATGATGCCTGTGCCTGGTGGTGTAGTCAAGTATCCTTGCAGGTCGTCTAGCGAACAAACCACACTGAAATGGTTTTGAATAGTCTGACATGACACTTGGGTGCCTCTCACCTCCCTTAAATGTGCCTCGAGTTGTGTGGCATTCATCATCAGGACATTGTTCACAATGAAGCGGTCATCAGTG
>JAKVIS010000915.1:0-46731 GCA_033119425.1 Bufotes viridis | reverse complement strand
TTAGCATCAATGTGAATATATATATTGTGTTATGACTGTAGAACCTTGTGAGCCACAAAAGGCTTTAGAACATATTACTGCACCGTTGAACAGAAAATATATTTTTATTTTTCCACTAATACACACCACAAAAGGCTTTATAACATTTAACTGCAAATATACAGTGCCTTGCAAAAGTATTTACCCCCCTTGACTTTTTTCATGTTTTGTTACATTACAGCCTTAAATTCAATGTTTTGGTAATCTGAATATTATGTGATGGATCAGGACACAATAGTCTAAGTTGGTGAAGTGAAATAAGAAAAATATATAAATTAAACTGTTCTTTAGAAATAGAAAACAGAAAATTGGCATGTGCGTATGTATTCACCCCCTTTGTTAGGAAGCCCATAAAAATCTTTGGTGCAACAAATTACCTTCATAAGTCAAATAATTAGTGAACTGATGTCCACCTGTGTGCACTCTAAGTGTCACATGATCTGTCATTACATATACACACCTCTTTTGAAAGGCCCCAGAGGTTGCAACACCTAAGCATTAATAACTTAACAGTTCCATAAAGACCAAGGAACTCTCCAAACAAGTAAGTGAAAATGTTGTTGAGAAGTACAATTCAGGGTTAGGTTATAAAAAAATATCTAAATCTTGGATGATTCTCAGGAGTACCATCAAATCTATCATAACCAAATGGAAAGAACATGGCACAACACCAAATATGCCAAGAGACGGCTGCCCACTAGAACTCACGGACCGGGCAAGGAGGGCATTAATAAGAGAGGCAGCAAAGAGACCTAAGGTAGCCCTGTAGCAGCTGCAGAGTTCCACAACAGAGACTGGATTATCTGTACATAGGACAACAATAAGCCGTACGCTCCATAGAGTTGGGCTTTATGGCAGAGTGGCCAGAAGAAAGCCATTACTTTCAGCAAAAAATAAAAAGGTATGTTGTGAGTTTGCAAAAAGGCATGTGGGAGACTCCCAAAATGTATGGAGGAAGGTGCTGTGGTCTGATGAGACTAAAATTGAACTTTTCGGCCATCAAAGAAAACGCTATGTTTTTGTACAAACCCAAAGCATCACATCGCCCAAAGAACACCATCCACACCGTGAAACATGGTGGTGGCAGCATTATGCTGTGGGGATGTTTTTCAGCAGCCGGGACTGGAAAACTGGTCAGAGTTGAGGGAAAGGTGGATGGTGCTAAATACAGGAATTTTCTTGAGCAAAACTTGTACCACTCTGTGCGTGATTTGAAGCTAGGAAGGAGGTTCACCTTCCAGCAGGACAATGACCCTAAACACACTGCTAAAGCAACACTTGAGTGGTTTAAGGGGAAACATGTAAATGTGTTGGACTGGCCTAGTCAAAGCCCAGATCTCAATCCAATAGAACTTCTGTGGTCAGACTTAAAGATTGCTGTTCAAAAGCACAAAACAATCAAACTTGATGGAGCTGGAGCAGTTTTTCAAGAAAGAATGGGCAAAAATCGCAGTGGTAAGGTGTGGCAAGTTCATAGAGACTTATCCAAAGTGACTTGGAGCTGCGATTGCCGCAAATGGTGGCTCTACAAAGTATTGACTTTAGGGGGGTGAATAGTTTTGCATATTGACTTTTTCTGTTATTTTGTCCTATTTATTGTTTGCTTCACAATAAAAAAAAATATATAATAATATATATATATATATATATATATATATATTGTGGGGAGTCGCTCTGGTAGATAGCAGTGCGGGTGCAGTATAGAGGCAAAACAGGGAGTCCAGATAGTGCAATAAACAGTGTTTTATTCACACTTGCACAAAATAAAACAGTCTCTTGGTGTTAATTCACACACATAAGAAATCAAGCGGAAAAACAAGACAGTCCAAAACAGGCTCCAGTCACCTGGGAGGTTTTTAGATGCAGGTTCACACCTGGCTGTCAGTCCAGCCGTAAGACAGTCGCCGTCAGGCTTCCAGGTCGTCTGCCCTCCTCCTTGCTTGGTTCTTGCTTCCAGCCCAGAGAACTTCCACACACAAGTGAAACAGTCTAACAGCAGCTCCAGGACAATCACACCCTCCACACCCAGCTGCTGGCTGTGTTATAAAGGCCCTGGAAAACCCGGCCTGGACCGTGGGGAGTAGGCACCCACCCAACTCTTTGCCTACTCCCAGTAAGAGCCGGCCCGGATTGGCTTTGCAGCCAAACTAAATAGCAAGGTGTCAAGCAGCACTAGCTGCTGCTGACACACCAAAAATCCGGCTCTTACCTCACCGAGGCCAGGAACCTCGGTGACACGTACCTCCCGTCGACTACAGTACCTTGCACCTTACCACAATATATATATAATTATATATATATATATATATATATATATATATCTTCAAGATTGTGGGCATGTTCTGCAAATTAAATGATGCAAATCCTCAACTAGCCATGTTAGTTCCAGGTTGTGAGGCACCAAAACACAGGAGGGTGAATATTTGCAAGGCATTGTATTTTTATTTTGCCACTATTACATGACAAAAAGGGCTTTATAACATATGACTGCACTGCTGAACGGCAAATATATTTTTTTTTCCCACTAATACATGCCACAAAAGGCTTTAGAACATATAACTGCACCACTGAATGGGAAATATATTTTTCTTTTACCATTATTACACAACAAAAAGGGCTTTATAACATAGTAACATAGTAACATAGTATATAAGACCGAAAAAAGACATTTGTCCATCCAGTTCGGCCTGTTTCCTACAAGTTGATCCATAGGAAGGCAAAAAACCCCTGTGAGGCAGAAGCCAATTTTCCTCACTTAAGGTGAAAAAAAATTCCTTCCCGACTCCAATCAGGCAATCAGAATAACTCCCTGGATCAACGACCCCTCTCTAGTAGCTGTAGCCTGTAATATTATTACACTCCAGAAATAAATCCAGTCCCCTCTTGAATTCCTTTATTGTACTCACCATCACCACCTCCTCAGGCAGAGAGTTCCATAGTCTCACTGCTCTTACAGTGAAGAATCCTTTTCTATGTTTGTGTACAAACCTTCTTTCCTCCAGACGCAGAGGATGTCCCCTTGTCACAGTCACAGTCCTGGGGATAAATAGATGATGGGACAGATCTCTGTACTGACCCCTGATATATTTATACATAGTTATTAGATCTCCCTCAGTCGTCTTTTTTCTAAAGTGAATAACCCTAATTTTGATAACCTTTCAGGGTACTGTAGATCCCTCATTCCAGTTATTACTTTAGTTGCCCTCCTCTGAACCCTCTCCAGCTCTGCTATGTCTGTCTTGTTCACAGGAGCCCAGAACTGTACACAGTACTCCATGTGTGGTCTAACCAGTGATTTGTAAAGTGGTAGGACTATGTTCTCATCACGGGCGTCTATGCCCCTTTGATGCAACCCATTATCTTATTGGCCTTGGCAGTAGCTGCCTGACACTGGTTTTTGCAGCTTAATTTGCTGTTTATTAAAATTCCTAGATCCTTTTCCATGTCAGTGTTACCGAGTGTTTTACCATTTAATATGTACGGGTGACTTGCATTATTCCTTCCCATGTGCATAACTTTACATTTGTCAGTGTTAAACCTCATCTGCCATTTTTCTGCCCAAGCCTCCAATCTATCCAGATCCCTCTGTAGCAGAAAACTGTCCTCTTCAGTGTTAATTACTTTACACAGTTTAGTGTCATCTGCAAAATAGATATTTTACTGTGCAGGCCTTCTACAAGATCATTAATAAATATATTGAAGAGAATAGGGCCCAATACTGACCCCTGAGGTACCCCACTAGTTACAGTGACCCAATCTGAGTATCTACCGTTAATAACCACCCTCTGTTTTCTGTCACTCAGCCAGTTACTTACCCACATACAGACATTTTCTCCCAGTCCGAGCATCCTCATTTTATATACTAACCTTTTATGAGGTACGGTGTCAAATGCTTTGGAGAAGTCCAGATATACGACATCCATTGATTCGCCGCTGTCAAGTCTAGAACTTACCTCCTCATAGAAGCTGATTAAATTTGTTTGGCATGACCGATCCCTCATGAACCCATGCTGATATGGCGTTATTTGCTTATTTTCATTGAGATACTCCAAAATAGCATCTCTTAGAAACCCTTCAAACAGTTTACCAACAATAGATGTTAAACTTACCGGCCTATAATTTCCAGGCTCTGTTTTTGGACCCTTTTTGAATATTGGCACCTCATTTGCTATGCGCCAATCCTGTGGAACATTCCCTGTTATTATAGAGTCCGTAAATATCAGAAATAATGGTCTGGCTATGACATCACTTAATTCCCTTAGGATACGGGGGTGTATGCCATCCGGTCCTGGCGATTTGTCTATTTTAATCTTTTTAAGTCGCTGTTGTACTTCTTCCTGGGTCAGACAGGGCACTTTTAATGGGGGACTTACGTTTACATTCTGCATTTCATCTGACAGTTTATTTTCCTCAGTGAAAACAGTGGTGAAGAAAATATTTAATAGCTTGGCTTTATCCTCATCGCTTTCTGCAACTCCCCCCTCATTGCTATGTAGAGGGCCGACTCCTTCAGATTTATATTTTTTACTATTTATATAATTGAATAACATATAACTGCACCGCTGAACAGCAAATATATTTTTCTTTTGCCACTACTACACGACAAAAAGGCTTTAGAACATATAACTGCATGGCTGAATAGCAAATATATTTTTCGTTTGCCACTATTACGTGACAAAAATGGCATCATAACATATAACTGCATCGCTGAACATCGAATATATTTTTCTTTTGCCACTAATAGATGACAAAAAGGGCTGCAATTTTTGCACTTCACCACACTACAGCTAATAAGCCTTTTTTTCCACTAATACAAGCCAAAAAATGCTTTAGAACATATAACTGCACCGCACAAGGGCAAATAAGACATAAAAATATTTCCTTGTAATAAACCCTGTTAATGCCTGTATCAAACAGCACTTGCACCACAATAACAAGAATGGTTTGCTGGAATTAAAGAGCTGTATAATGGCAATTTGGGTCCCCAGTGCAGCAAGGTGTAATAGGATTGTTCCTAATACCCAGGCTGTAACCTCCCCTACTGAACCATGCTCAGCACAAATGCTGGTGGAATAATACCTCCCTATGCTTTCCCTACACCTTGAATAATCTTTTCCTGCACTTGTAATTTTTTCTTTTTAGTATAATGACATTTTTTCTAACACTGTCCCTAGCGCCTGCTGACGTCTCTCCCTGCACTAAGTACACTGGTACATGCAGAATCCAAGATGGCTGAGGCTATTTATAGGGTTATGACATCACAGGGCTGGCTGGCTGCTGATTGGCTGCATGCATGGCAGTATGCGTGATCCCGCCTTCCTTGAGTTCCTTGCTCCATGCCCTCACAAAAATGTGATTTCTTACCACGAAGCGCGAGGAAGTTCAGAGAGAATCAAATTTTTCCTGAAATTTGGATCAAATTCCACTTTGTAAGCTTAGATTCGCTCATCTCTAGTTACTATATATCAGTGGCTCTTTCTATGCGTGCTCTCTCTTTACTTTACTTAGTCAATATATAATTGGCCATGCTCTAATTAGGAATACAAGATCCAGAAACACTGAAATCAACAACTTTCATCTGTCATTTCATTGTTGATCTTTGCAGACAGCGGGACAGAATTGGTTTTGTAAAATCCCCATTTCCTGTAACAGCAGGCTTTACAAACCTGCATCATTTGAGGCTCTGCTGGAGCCAATCTGTTGTTCATTAAGTCTTATAAAAAAAAATTATGAATAACATGACATTTTCACATCAAATATAGAACAGTGATGTTGACCATTCTCATTGCTTGGCCAGAAAGTTACAATTGAAATGCTTTTGTCTCTATAAATACAGTATACTGATGCTCCATGATATTAAAGGTGCCATACCTTAAAGGGGTTGTGTCATCTCATACATTTAGGGCATATCACTAGGATATGTCCCCAATATCTGATAGGTGCAGGTCCCACTTCTGGGACACACACCTATCTCTATAATGGAGCCCATAAAGACAATAGGAGTGGACCATGGATGCATAGCTACCCTCTGTTTATTTTTTTGGGACTGCCAAAAATAGCCAAATGGCCTGCTTGGCTATTTTCGTAAGTCCCATAGACATGAATGGAAAGCACATTGCGCAATTCACTTAGATGGGGCTGACTGAAATAGCCGAGTGAGCACTGGAGGGCAGCTGCGCATATGTAGTCTGCTCTCCTATTCTTTGCAGGCGCCGTTTGTACTTTTTCAATAGACGGTGTCTGCTTCTGAGAGTGACATTACCAGGGCCACATCTAAAGTCTAAGGTGTGCGATTAAAAAATGTATCTGTGACATACAGTGTACTTTTTCTGTAGACGCTGGGAACATTACCTGTAGTTTTTTTATTATCCGCTGGTGACAGCATTGACATTATCTTAGGGATATCTGCTGTGTGACGTTTCCACATCCCAAATACCTTTTTACATTTTTTTGCTCAGACACTTCCAAATCCTACGCTACTGTACGTGTGATATACTTTCAAGCATATACAACATTTAAAATGAAGAAGACGAGCAGTAAAGGGCGAGGAAGTTGCCATGATGCTGATGGTGTACGAAAAGGCCGTGGCCCAGGGCGCGTTAAAACTGTGCCTGCTGTCAGATCACAAGAAAAACAATCATCCATGATACCTAGCTTCATGTCCTAGTTTGCAGGGCGGTGCAGGACACCACTCTTGAAGTCAGACCAGTGTGACCAGGTGGTCGGTTGGATTGCAGCAGATAAGGCTTCCAGTCGGTTAAGCAACACCAAGTCCAGTCTCAGTAGCCAAGGCCCTCGCATATAATGTTTTACAGGGTCAGCTCACCTGCAGGTCCCCGCATATAATGTTTTACAGAGTCAGCCCACCTGCAGGCCCTCGCATATAATGTTTTACAGTGTCAGCTCAGCAACAGACCCTCATCCCTAATGTTTTAGATGATCAGATCAGCAGGCCCTTGCTCCAAATGTTTTTGAGGGTCACCAGCAGGCCATCAATCATAATCTTTTAAGGGTGTGAACCGGAGTGCCGATTCCTTATAAATTTTGGCAGCCATTTCACAGTGCATAGGCTTTATGAGTGTAGGAGTCCCACTACATGAACAATTGTACCACAATGTGAATGAGGCCCTCCTTTATGTGATATACAGGTTGTATCGGAGTGCCTCTTGGTTGTAATTTTTGGCAGCACTTGCACTTTATATACAAGTAAATATACAGGAAAAAATGTTTCCTAACAATTTTTCCTCTAAAATTGATTTTATCTTTGGTTTTCTGCGTATTACCTTCAGTCTGTAAAAGTAGCGTACTACTCGGACAACATCATTCCCAGCAGCGACCTGGGAGTCCAAGATGCATCCAGACTCCTCCCCATGCTGTTCCCGAACCATTTTGGTGGTGTTTCCATCATTTTCTGAACTTTTTCCTATGAACGAGGCACCATTCTCTCTTCAGAGCACGGGGTGCTTGGTTTAATGCTCCCATTGACTTTCATTACACCTGAGCATACCAGTACACCCGAGCATACCAGTACTTTGGTGCTCAATCAACACTAGTCTCCAACCCATGGTTCTGTCTGTTTATGGTCGAGACATTTTATTTTAGTGCAACAAGTTCACTGTACTAGATATATATATATATATATATATATATATATATATATATATATATATTATTTATTTATTGTTTGAAATGTATGCTACTGAGGAAGGAGCTAAGATGGCTCTGGAACACTTCTAGCATATACTATACAGTTCTTATATCTGGAGCCACTTGGAAATATTATTGCTATTTATTTTCCTTTTTACACCTGCCACAAGGTGGTGATAAGGGGGGTGAGAGCTGTACAGTATGTACGGAAATAGCGGTCCGGCAGCACCCACCAAGAGGAAAGGATAGGAGCACTAAAGGCCTCACCATGCCACCAAACATGTGCATGCAGGTATTGCAGAATACCACTGTATGCATGAGGACAATGGAACGACAGTGCTTGCTGAGAGATGGTATATAAGGTGAAATGACGAAAAGCATCAGCTATCCATATCTATATTTCAGTGGACTCATACGGTATATTATCCAGCTTAAAATAGTTGATTATTACCCTTCTTGAAACAGTGAATCTAACTGGAAATTTAATTCAGTATTGTAAGTGGTGGATACGATATTTATTATAACAGTAAATACAAAATATGTTCTTGATCAAAGAAGTAACTTTATACCACATGGGCCCTGCAATTTTCATTTTTGTTGATTGGAGCAAGTGCGGAAGCTCACATAAGACATCACTCTCCTGCTATTGACCGCTCTGCTGAAGCCTAGCATAGCACTTGTATGCCAGGCTTTAGCGGTGCAGCATTGGTACAGACAAGAGAGCGATGTGCTATAGAGTTCCTGCCTGTACAGTGCTCAGTAGGGCTGTAGGGGAATCTGTACTCCCATACACAACGCTGCATGGCAGTACATATTTTAATATGCACCTGAACTTCAGTTGCTTATTTCGCATGAAAAAGTAAAAAAAAAAAATTATAATAATTAAAGTACATTAGAGATATTATTTTAGAACATTTACTTTAGGTTTTAATAAAGTGTATTTGAAGGTTTAGTGTCAGGATAACGACTAACTTCACACAAACGGGATAGTGCAGCCCGAAAAATGCCCGAACCTATTATCCCTACCTACTTGCACGATCACCCTAGGCAGTGACCCCACAACTGGAAAACACACAAACAGGCAAAAACAAACAGACAAATACTGAGAGAGTCATTGTATGGAAAAATGGTCAAATGCCAGTCGGACAATGCAGCACAAGATACGCCAGAGACAAACGAGAAAACCAAACATGACAGAAAATCATAACCAGGAGATAACTACAATACAAGAATGCCAGAAGCTTGAAATGTAGTCACAATACCAAATCCAGAAATCCAAGCCAAAGGAGTCTTCAATAAATGAAGGGGCCAGTTGTGGGAGCCGGAGGACAATAAATTCACCTGCATGTGCAGGTGTCGGCCTTTTGTACAGAAAGAAGACAATTCATGCTCATGAAGCTGCTGCCCGCGTGCCCTGGCACTCAGAAACCCTTTTGCACCTACTGATTGGCCCGACATCAGCAGAGGCAGTAGCACCCGGGGTAACCGTGACATGACCCGGGGTACTATCTAATAGTCAGGGCCATTTTTGCTACTCTACTCTACTAGGCGGCCATAAGTCTCCCTCCTGAATTCAACTGTATTGCAGTCCTCCAAACGGAAATGCAATTGAAAACTGCATTGTGGCACAGGAGCCGATAATTCTCTGCCCCTGAGGATAGATCATCAGTATCAAAATCCAGGAAAACCCCTTTAATCCCTCATCTTAACTGTACTGTACACATTACTGTATCTGGATGAAAAGGCCAGGGCCAGTTACTAAAATGTATTCCTACAACTGCTTAATTCACCTACTTATCACTGAACAGTTGTTATGGACACTCAACATGCCAATACTCCAATAAAATATGATCTTAAAAAAAAAGGGGGAAAGGGGTTATCATGCACCACTCTGGACAATGAGTATGTGCTCAAATCCCCACAATTTTAAATGTAGACCATGTTTCAATTAGATCCACTCTGGAAATATGATATCATATAAACACAATAGGCCAGATTTATCATTAGCTAAAGTCACTTTAAGGCCTCATGCACATGACCGTTTTTTTATGCTGTCCGCAAAAAGGGGTTCCGTTGTTCAGTGATCCGTGTCCGTTTTTGCCTTCCGTTGTGTTTCCGTGTGTCTTCCGTTTTTTTTTGCGAACATGACCCAAAAGATTTTACCAAAAGACAGGCTGATAATTTTTCCCAAGTGCCTGACAAGGGATCCGCAAAAAAAACGGACACGGAAAGCGGATGACAAACGGATGGCCATCCGCATTTTTTCACGGACCCATTGACTTGAATGAGTCCGTGAACCGTTTTTCACGGACAAGCATAGGACAGGTTATATTTTTTTGACGGACTGGAATCACGGAACACGGACGCGGAGGACAAACGGTGCATTTGCCGAGGTTTCCACGGACCCATTGAAAACCAATGGGTCCGCAGAAAATCACGAAAAACGGAGCAACGGACACGGAATCAAACAACGGTCGTGTGCATGAGGCCTAATAGAGTGAAAAAGTGAAAAAAATGTGCAATTTCACTCCAGGGGAAACCATGCTTATGCGACTTTTTAATAGAACATGCGACTTTTTAATAGAACATGCGACTTTTGTAAAGCCGCTTACTGAAGGATAAACTGCTACCGTCAAACCACATTTATCGCAGTATTAAAGGACCATTAATAAATCCGACTATCCTAAAGTAACTTTGGGCATATGTAAAAGTGGAGTAAGATGTAAGTGTAATGATAAATCTGGCCCAATAACTGTAAATCTCTCATCTGAGAAAAACACAATTATCCTGATAAGCAACCATTTTCCTAAAACAGGGCATCTACCCTGAATGCATCGTTGGTGCACCTAAGTCATCGTTTCTGGGCAGCAGATCGTGCCATCTAAACAGTGATCTGTCGTCCTGAAACAGTGAATATGGATGGCAATGAGCGATGATGCTGCACTGCAGGCAATTATTGGGAATGAATGGTTTGTTCCCTATAATTGCCTGCTGTCTCAGCCCATGAAGATGGGCCTTTAGACTTCAAATTTGTTGCAGAACTGATGATGACTCAATTCATCTGAACAGGGCTTACAGAAACCTTTCAACTGCTGCATACATAACCCTATTCAAATGTATAAAATACTTATTTTTAATCATAGAAATTTGTGCAATATGTCCTTACTGTGGAATCCCTCTTATTCCTGTGAACCTGTGATTTTCTTTTTCCAAGCAGTAAAGACAGCAGGGACTGTATTGCATTTCATTTCCGACAATGCTGTTGAGACTTGTTAAGTGAGGTTTACAAGATTACGTTAGGTGGAAATTCTTGGAAACACAAACTCTTTGACAGGATTATTTACTATGTGGTTCATGTTATGTACAAATTCAGTAAAGCCTTGGATCCGTAGCGTTGGTTTTAGACTGTGGGTTTCTGTATGAACGTGAATGATGAATCAGCTGACCTCGTTTTAGTCTACTTGTACAGATATGTTCAATAGAATAACTATAGGGCCCAACAGACTAAATTGGATCCCTTCTCCTGGAGAACCTATAAGTAAAATGAATAGGCAGTATGTGGAAACACAATTAGGTATCTTGAACTAAACAATTATGCATTCATGCTTTGTTCATTGTGTCAAAAATTACTTTATTTCTATATTGTATCTATATCTTCTTTACATTAGTGTGATTAAAGTGAAGCCTATGTGTTGTCTCAGTGACAGGCCCATATAAAGCTTTTAAAACAAATAGCAGCAAATGTTATAGCGGTATGAAATAGAACTTAATTTTTATCATGATGGAAGCTGAAGTAGACATAATGGTGAGAGATAAATCATAAAAGACTAGTAGAACAAATAACAGCTCACAGGTTGCAAATTTGTCATGGGCTTTCAAGGTTCAGGGAATCTGTTTGGACAAAAGGGATGTATATTGATAGGACATTTATTGTTCTTAAAGAAGCACTCTGAATTTTTTTCCAGACATGAAGGGTGATTTATTATGTATTTACATCCTTATTGTGGCATAAAAAAAGTCATGCCATATTTCAAGCAAAATTTGGGACTTTTCCCCCGTTTCCAACAGATGGATTGGTGAGGGCAGGAAGAGTAGGGCCAGCAGGCCTGGCACATTAATTTGCATTCACACCAGTTTTTGGGAGTGAATTAACACAGAAATCTGCAGCAGCTGGGAGGATGCCTTAGATTTTAGTCTGTCACATGGCCAGTGGGAGGATGCGTCAAATCTATGAGAGGCATGCTCCTCTTCATAAATTTGCTGCTTCCTTTGGCTGCATGAGGGGGAATCAAGACCGGCAATGAAAAGCCGGTCTTGATAAATGCACCCCATAATACTTATTGTATAGCAATACTCACACAATATAGGGATTGTTTTACACTAGTGTTATTAGTTCCGGCAGAGAACAGCCTACCAGAGTTTACTGGATACGGTATTGCCGGATGTCACCACAATGCCCACCGGCGCTATTGACTATAATTGGGTTCGACAGAGCTCTGGTCCAATATATTCAAGTGGGCAGGCATGCATTGGGTAACATCTGGCAATGTCAGATCCAGAGAGCTCGGACAGGCCAATCTCTAACAGCCTGCCTGAAGTAATAACGTTAATGTGAACACTTTAAACCCATTCATTATAGATATCTGAGTCATGTCATCCCAGTTGAACCACCAGTCTGGAATATGCTTCCCTGTGTAGAATAGAGGACAGTCTTCCCTATGTGACTGACTTTCTTGAAATTCATTTAGGGCCCTATCCAGCATGTAAAACAAACACAGAACCAGAGATAGGTGCACACTGCCGTGACACTAAACCCTCACACTGATGTTAAAAATTGAGAGTTAGTTCGACATATCCTACTAGGAGGACGTGTCTTAAGCCTCGGGCACCAGCGTCAAGGTCTCTCAAGTAGCCCGTGAGCCCTAACACTCACCTACCTGCGCCATATGGGCGATATCAGGGGCCAGTGGGCAATTACAGGAGCATTAGGACGACTCACAAACATCTCCTCTGTTACCTCCAGCATGTGGCCATGCTTGCAATGGGAGGTGGGAGGTGTCTATGAGCCCTACCCAAGACTGACTGATATAGCCAAAGGCCAAGCAGGTGCACCCAATGTGACCTGAAGATGAAAGACAGGCACATTTAAATTGGAGTTTTATACACCTCCATACATATATATATATATGTATGGAGGTGTATATATATATGTATGGAGGTGTATAAAACTCCAATTTAAATGTGCCTGTCTTTCATCTTCAGGTCACATTGGGTGCACCTGCTTGGCCTTTGGCTATATCAGTCAGTCTTGGTAGGGCTCATAGACACCTCCCACCTCCCATTGCAAGCATGGCCACATGCTGGAGGTAACAGAGGAGATGTTTGTGAGTCGTCCTAATGCTCCTGTAATTGCCCACTGGCCCCTGATATCGCCCATATGGCGCAGGTAGGTGAGTGTTAGGGCCCACGGGCTAC
Organism: Bufotes viridis; assembly: GCA_033119425.1. Taxonomy (NCBI): domain Eukaryota; kingdom Metazoa; phylum Chordata; class Amphibia; order Anura; family Bufonidae; genus Bufotes; species Bufotes viridis. Next base: position 33,570 of record JAKVIS010000915.1, on the reverse strand, counting down.
TTGAGAGACCTTGACGCTGGTGCCCGAGGCTTAAGACACGTCCTCCTAGTAGGATATGTCGAACTAACTCTCAATTTTTAACATCAGTGTGAGGGTTTAGTGTCACGGCAGTGTGCACCTATCTCTGGTTCTGTGTTTGTTTTGAATTCTTGCCACATCCACATAAATTTCATCTTATGTAGGATGTCCATTGTGGTACTTGTAGTCCGTTGCTGGCATCATCCATTGTATGCATTTTTTGCTGGTGATTGCCATTAGCAACGGACTACAAGTGCAGGATGTGCTCCCCTACAGAAATGCACAACTGCATATGGGTATGAGCACATCCTGCTTCCTTATCACCACACTTTTTGATGGTTTATATATATATGTATGGAGGTGTATAAAACTCCAATTTAAATGTGCCTGTCTTTCATCTTCAGGTCACATTGGGTGCACCTGCTTGGCCTTTGGCTATATCAGTCAGTCTTGGGTAGGGCTCATAGACACCTCCCACCTCCCATTGCAAGCATGGCCACATGCTGGAGGTAACAGAGGAGATGTTTGTGAGTCGTCCTAATGCTCCTGTAATTGCCCACTGGCTCCTGATATCGCCCATATGGCGCAGGTAGGTGAGTGTTAGGGCCCACGGGCTACTTGAGAGACCTTGACGCTGGTGCCCGAGGCTTAAGACACGTCCTCCTAGTAGGATATGTCGAACTAACTCTCAATTTTTAACATCAGTGTGAGGGTTTAGTGTCACGGCAGTGTGCACCTATCTCTGGTTCTGTGTTTGTTTTGAATTCTTGCCACATCCACATAAATTTCATCTTATGTAGGATGTCCATTGTGGTACTTGTAGTCCGTTGCTGGCATCATCCATTGTATGCATTTTTGCTGGTGATTGCCATTAGCAACGGATTACAAGTGCAGGATGTGCTCCCTACAGAAATGCACAACTGCATATGGGTATGAGCACATCCTGCTTCCTTATCACCACACTTTTGATGGTTTATATATATATGTATGGAGGTGTATAAAACTCCAATTTAAATGTGCCTGTCTTTCATCTTCAGGTCACATTGGGTGCACCTGCTTGGCCTTTGGCTATATCAGTCAGTCTTGGGTAGGGCTCATAGACACCTCCCACCTCCCATTGCAAGCATGGCCACATGCTGGAGGTAACAGAGGAGATGTTTGTGAGTCGTCCTAATGCTCCTGTAATTGCCCACTGGCCCCTGATATCGCCCATATGGCGCAGGTAGGTGAGTGTTAGGGCCCACGGGCTACTTGAGAGACCTTGACGCTGGTGCCCGAGGCTTAAGACACGTCCTCCTAGTAGGATATGTCGAACTAACTCTCAATTTTTAACATCAGTGTGAGGGTTTAGTGTCACGGCAGTGTGCACCTATCTCTGGTTCTGTGTTTGTTTTGAATTCTTGCCACATCCACATAAATTTCATCTTATGTAGGATGTCCATTGTGGTACTTGTAGTCCGTTGCTGGCATCATCCATTGTATGCATTTTTGCTGGTGATTGCCATTAGCAACGGACTACAAGTGCAGGATGTGCTCCCCTACAGAAATGCACAACTGCATATGGGTATGAGCACATCCTGCTTCCTTATCACCACACTTTTTGATGGTTTATATATATATGTATGGAGGTGTATAAAACTCCAATTTAAATGTGCCTGTCTTTCATCTTCAGGTCACATTGGGTGCACCTGCTTGGCCTTTGGCTATATCAGTCAGTCTTGGGTAGGGCTCATAGACACCTCCCACCTCCCATTGCAAGCATGGCCACATGCTGGAGGTAACAGAGGAGATGTTTGTGAGTCGTCCTAATGCTCCTGTAATTGCCCACTGGCCCCTGATATCGCCCATATGGCGCAGGTAGGTGAGTGTTAGGGCCCACGGGCTACTTGAGAGACCTTGACGCTGGTGCCCGAGGCTTAAGACACGTCCTCCTAGTAGGATATGTCGAACTAACTCTCAATTTTTAACATCAGTGTGAGGGTTTAGTGTCACGGCAGTGTGCACTTATCTCTGGTTCTGTGTTTGTTTTGAATTCTTGCCACATCCACATAAATTTCATCTTATGTAGGATGTCCATTGTGGTACTTGTAGTCCGTTGCTGGCATCATCCATTGTATGCATTTTTTGCTGGTGATTGCCATTAGCAACGGACTACAAGTGCAGGATGTGCTCCCTACAGAAATGCACAACTGCATATGGGTATGAGCACATCCTGCTTCCTTATCACCACACTTTTTGATGGTTTATATATATATGTATGGAGGTGTATAAAACTCCAATTTAAATGTGCCTGTCTTTCATCTTCAGGTCACATTGGGTGCACCTGCTTGGCCTTTGGCTATATCAGTCAGTCTTGGGTAGGGCTCATAGACACCTCCCACCTCCCATTGCAAGCATGGCCACATGCTGGAGGTAACAGAGGAGATGTTTGTGAGTCGTCCTAATGCTCCTGTAATTGCCCACTGGCCCCTGATATCGCCCATATGGCGCAGGTAGGTGAGTGTTAGGGCCCACGGGCTACTTGAGAGACCTTGACGCTGGTGCCCGAGGCTTAAGACACGTCCTCCTAGTAGGATATGTCGAACTAACTCTCAATTTTTAACATCAGTGTGAGGGTTTAGTGTCACGGCAGTGTGCACCTATCTCTGGTTCTGTGTTTGTTTTGAATTCTTGCCACATCCACATAAATTTCATCTTATGTAGGATGTCCATTGTGGTACTTGTAGTCCGTTGCTGGCATCATCCATTGTATGCATTTTTTGCTGGTGATTGCCATTAGCAACGGACTACAAGTGCAGGATGTGCTCCCCTACAGAAATGCACAACTGCATATGGGTATGAGCACATCCTGCTTCCTTATCACCACACTTTTTGATGGTTTATCCCTATCCAGCATGTACAATTCAGTTAAAATTAAATAATGTTGTTGCACTGAACTCCCTCTAATGGTGGCTGATGGAAAATGCAGTAAATCTATGTGGGGAACAGGAGAAAAAGTTGAGTACTGCGCCCCATAGCTGTCAAGTCGTCTGTCTCCAAGGTTGGTAAACCGCTAGTTTTAATTTACAATATGAATTGTTATTGAGATGACTATTGTAACCTGAGGGAGCACTGTAATGGAAAACAATAGGGGAGATTTATCAAAACTGGTGTAAAGGAAAACTGGCTTAGTTGCCCATAGCAAGCAATCCACTTCACGTTTTCTAAAGGAGCTGTGAAAAATGAAAGGTGTAATTTGATTGGTAGCTATGGGCAACTAGGTCAGTTTTCCTTAACACCAGTTTTGATAAATGTCTCCCAATGTATGGCATTTTTGACCCTTATACAATTATATATAAGTATGGGGGACATTATTATCACAGAATTACAAATAATAGGGTGTAAGTCTAAAAATGTATAGCATTCACTGCCTGTAAAGACACTAATAGAAATATTACATTTTATTAGTAAATACTATTTAAAGGGTTTTTCCCATGAATCATGTAAAAAATGAAAATCAGACATCATATAGTACATGACAATCTTTTTCTAACAAAGCTAGAACCAGCCCTGTACCTCACATGGATCCAGAGATCTGCCCATTCATTGCTCTGCTAGATTTATATCAAGCTGACAGCTCAAGGGGAGTGTATTTTCTACTGCATCTAAGGGGGCGTGTTTCAGCTCTCCCTACCACAGCTCAGGAGGCAGTTGAATGATGAAACTGAGCATGTGCGGCCTACTAATGAGTTGGTCAAAGAAATAAGAAAAATAAACAGGCAGGTGGCGCTATACAGGTACATTTTATTGAATAACTCAGTGCCTATGCTACATTTTAAATTACATGCAATTACAAAAGTATTCAGATCCAGGTGCTGGTTTGAAAACTGTAAATTATTTTTCGTGGAACAACCCCTTTAAGAATGAAGAAGCACCCATGACAGGCAACCTTTTCTGATGATCTCTTTAATGTCCATACACTGCTAGGAGTCCTGGTGTCTTTACACCAATGATTATCTGGAAATCCCTGCAAACAAATATGCGAATACTATAAAGTTCTAATGTGCTTGTCACAGGCATTTGTATATGAGCTGGACCAAGCTGCAATGAGAGGATCAGATTTAAAAAAAGCTAGACACAGGATATGGGTATAGTCCCCTGATGGAGAGTCTGTGTGCATAATATACTTGGCTTTGGAAGCAGAGTGAACAAGGAGGCTGGTATGTGCATCCTAGCCCTTTTCTCCATTCCCTAGGAGACCTGTTAAAGTCGAAAAAAGGCATCTAAACTTGCAGACCTGGCCTGTCTACCAGGTATAAAACCGCTTGCTACTACTTTGTTATTATATGCGCTCGACCGGCTTTGCACAAGGTGGAGATTAGCTTCTGGGATACTGCTTGTCTGCTGTTATTTTCAAGATGTTAAAGGGTATGGGTTTCCTTTAGTATTACCTCAGCTGGCTGCAGAATCATTATCTCTACGCTGTTTAAATTCCAAGGACAAACTAAAAATGTAAGATTTTTATTTTGTCTCTAGCAGTTTACCTCGGGGGAATAGAGATGCAAAAACATGTACGGAATCAGAATTTTTTTTTTGTGTACATCGCTTAACCTCATGTGATATTTTACTGATTTGGTATTTTCTTGTTAAATTTGCCAGACTGCAGCCAGGAAGAGACTTTTCTGATGATAGAAAGTCAGAATTCAAATTAGTTACATTTTCTTAACACGTTTAGACAAGGCAAGTGGTTGCCCTGGCAACAGGAAATCTGTGAATGAGTGGCCGGTTTCATTACGCTCTTTTTTTCTTTTTTATTAACTTTTCTGTTGTTTCCAAAAGAATTCCACAGTAAGTATGTTTCTTTTCCATAGGGTTTGTTTTGATATATGGGATGTATGAATTATGGTAATATACAGAGTACAAAAACCTATTTTAAATTTCAGCACTGAAATAGTGCATTACTGTGTTTTAGGGAAAAAAAGGCGTGTTCTTGGTTCACAAAACAGTTGTGCATACAGCATACAAATACCTAAGTTTAATTTCCAGCCGTTAAATAGTGCATTTGTGAATTTTGGGGAAAAAAGACGTGTTCTTTGTCCACAAGGCACTTGTGCATATAACGAACCAAAAGGTATTTTCAATTTCAGTGGTGAAATAGTGCATCAGCGTATTCCTGGTCCACAAAGCTTTTTTAAATACACAGCCCAAATACATATTTTACATTTCTGCAGTGAAATTGTGCATTTGTGAATTTTGGGGGGAAAAAGCAGTGTTCTTTGTCCACAAAGCAGTTGTGCATACAGCATACAAATATCTATTTTACATTTCTGCAGTGAAATAGTGCATTAGTGTATTTTTGGGGAAAAAAGCGGTATTCCTGGTCCACAAAGCAGTTGTGCATACAGCGTACAAATACCTATGTTTAATTTCCAGCTGTTAAATCGTGCATTTGTGAATTTTGGGGAAGAAAGCCGTGTTCTTGGTTCACAAAGCAGTTGTGCATACAGCGTACAAATACCTATTTTACATTTCTGGAGTGAATTAGTGCATCAGTGTATTTTTGGGGAAAAAAAGAGGTATTCCTGTTCCACAAAGCAGTTTTAAATACACTGACCAAATATGTATTTTAAATTTCAGCTCTGAAATAGTGCATTTTTCTGTTTTGTTGAAAAAAGCCATATTCTTGCTTCACAGAGCAGTTGTGTATTCAGCGTACAAATACCTATTTTAAATTTCAGCACTGAAATAGTGCATTAGTGGATTTTTGGGGATAAAAGCTGTATTCTTGGTCCACAGAGCAGTTTTCAATAAACCGCACAAATGCCTACGTTTAACTTTCAGCAGTGAAATACTGCATTAGTGTATTTTGTGGGAAATAAACCTGTATTGTTGTTACACAGAGCAGTTTGGCATACAACGCACAAAAACATATTTTAATATTTAGCAGTGACATACTGCATTTCTGTAGTTTGTTGCAATAAACACTGGTTTTGTGATACATAGGAGATCTGAGGCCTACCCTGTATTTCATTAATTTAAAGTATCCTTTTAAACTCTGCATTTACATAGTTGGTTGCAAACACACTGGTTTTGTGGTAGATAGCACATTTGCGGTGTATGTTGCATTTGTGACAGTCAAATAAAGCTGTTAAGTTCTGTTTTTACATTGTTGGTTTGAAAAATCGAATTTTTGGTGATAGTGAAGTAATTGTATTGAATTGCTCCATTACTCTCTTGTGTGACCTAAAGAAATGTATTCTGTTTATGTCACGGGCACTGCCTTACTGTATAGTGAACTTAATTGTTGACTATTGGCAGTTAAATGCAGAGGCCTCTTATGCTTCCTTTTGACTCTGCTGGCAGGGTTTCCCAGGGCCATAACCATAGTCCTGCCCCAGAAGTGGAAGAGTTTGAGTGCACGGATAAAAATCTGGTGTGCACTGCGCAACACCATCTGTGGCAAGATCCACATAACCGATACATGGACCAGTAAGCACAGGCAGGGACGGTATATCTCTCTGGGCCTGGGGCGCATAGCATTTTTGCGAATGTCCTTCTGCCCCAGAGGATTGCAGGGCATTTCTCTTTGCCTCCTGTTACCTCCTCCTACTCAGCTTCCTCCTCCTCCTCTACCACCCCTTCATCTGCTCAGCACCCTTCACCACCCGTGGCTATGCAGCAGTCTCTTATGCTTCTTTATGACTCTGCTGGCAGGGTTTCCCAGGGCCATAACCACAGTCCTGCCCCAGAAGTGGAAGATATTGAGTTCACTGATGCCCAACCACTTATGTTTCAGGATGTGGACATGGGAAGACAACCGCAGCATGTCTCTGATGATGATGAAACACAGGTGCCAACTGCTGTGGCTTTCTGCAGTGAGCAGACCGACAAGGAGGGCAGGGGTGAAGAGTGGGTGGAAGATGATGTGGAGGATGATGAGGTCCTAGACCCCACATGGAATAAAGGTCATGCGAGTGACGTGTGCAGTTCGGAGGAAGAGTAGATGATTGCACAGAGCCACCAGCACAGCAAAAGACTGAGCACACCAAAGCCAGATCCAAGGAGTTCCCTGGCATGGCAGTTCTTCAGCCAATGTGCTGATGACACCAGTGGTTTGCACGCTGTGCAATCAGAGCCGGAAGCGAGGCATAAACGTTCTAAACCTGAGCACAACCTGCATGACCAGGTATCTAAATGCAAAGCACAAGCTGCAGTGGAGTAAACACTTCAAACACCAAGAAAGGTCTCAGGCTCCTCCTGCTCACTCTTCTGCTGCAGTCTTGACCTCTTCTGCCACCTCTGAAGTGACAGTGGCACCTGGCAAACAGAAGATGTGGCAGCAACGCCACCACCTCAGTCACCAAGCATCTCTACAATGTCCCATGGAAGCGTTCAGCTGTCCATCTCCCAAACACTGGAGAGAAAGAGAAAGTACCCCCCTACCCACCCACGATTCCTGGCCCTGAATGCCAGCATTTCAAAATTCCTGGCCTTTGAAATGCTGTCCTTCCGTCTGGTGGAGACGGAGACTTTTAAAAACCTTATGGCAACTTCTGACGCTGGTATGGAGTGACGCGTGGGAGTAAGGCTCTGTGCACCTCTGCAACTTTATCACAAACAGAGGAGCGTCTTGTGGCTAATTTTCTCCCCAGAGTACGGAGAACTGATCCGGAGGTACCCTAGGTCGCAGATGGAGGGTTACTTGCTCAGGAGCGGGAAGTCTGCCAGGGAAGGAGATGATGCAGGCCCCGATCATAGAGCACCAACCAAGATGGTGACAGAGGCGCCTGATACCCAGGAGGCACAGCCTGCAAAATCCCCAGATCGACTGTTTCTGACCTCACAGGAGGACTTGTTCAACTCAAACACCCTCTCAGCACATGACCTTAAGAAACTGGCTGTGGAAGTAGCCAGCCACCTAGCCCCTGACCTCAAAGTCACATTATCGGCTACGGTACAGACCGCCCTGAATGATGTTCAGGAGGCCTTCTCCTTACATGAACACAGAATAGATGAGCTGGAGCAGTGCATGTCATGTGCAAAGGAAGAGATCGAAAGTATAGGAGCTGTGGACTGGCATGGAACAACAGACCAATGAGTGGTTTGTGCCACTGAGGCTCAAGCCAGGCCTGGTGGTCTGCGATAATGGGCAAAATCTTGTAGCAGCTCTGGGCCTAGCCAGTTTGACGCACATCCCTTGCATGGCGCATCTGCTGAATTTGGTGGTGCAGAAATTCCTGAAAAACTGCTCCAATATGTCAGAGCTGCTGCAGAAAGTGCAGGCCATCTGTGCGCGCTTTTGGCGTTCTCACCCTGCTGCTGCTTGCCTGTCTGCGCTGCAGCGTAACTTCAGCCTTCCTGCTCACTGCCTCATCTGCGACATGCCCACAAGGTGGAATTACACCTTGCACATGCTGGAGATACTGTGAGAGCAGCAGCAGGCAATAATGGAGTTTCAGCTGCAACGCGCACAGGTGAGTTGCTCTGCAGAACAGCACAACTTCACCACCAATGAGTGGGCCTCCATGCGAGACCTGTGTACCAGCACCTCAGAAGGCAGGGTTAGCATGGCCGAAATGTGGTAAAGCTTTGTCAGCACGCCACAAGAACCAGCACCATTAGCTGATATGGAATGTCTTAGCAGGAGGCTGCATTTCAGCAACATGGTGGAACAGTATGTGTGCAAACGCCTAAACGTACTGACTGATGGGTCTGCCCCATTCAACTTCTGTGTCTTCAAATTAGGCACATGGCCTGAGCTTGCCCTTTACGCCTTGGAGGTGCCTTGGAGTGTATTGTCTGAACGTGTGTTTAGCATGGCTGGGGGCGTTATTACAGACAAGCGCAGCCGCCTGTCCACAGCCAATGTAGACAAGCTCACGTTCATTAAAATGAACCACGCATGGATCCCACAAGACTTATCCGTGCCTTGTGCAGAATAGACATTCATACCGGCCTCACCCAGCCTTTGTTAAACTCCAGTGCACTTTCTCTTTGTTCTCTTTTCTATATTTCCCAATGTTTTGGTGTCTACCCAAATTGAAAAAAAAAAGAACCCAACCAAAAAAAAAACACAGTGGTGGCGACTACCTCCTCCACCATCTCTTCCACCTACACTGCCACTTCCATCGCCTCCTCAACCTTCTACTACATATGGACCTCCTCCTCCTCCAAGTTCAAGATTAATATTTTAAATCTTTATGTATTTTATGTTATTTTAAGTCATTTCCCTATCCACATTTGTTTGCAGGGCAATTGTCCTGTTCTTATCCCCATTTTGCTTCCTTTTGCAGCCATTGTAGCCCTTTCCATGACTTTTTTTAGAGCCATTTTAGTGCCCCAAAGTTTGCGTCCCTATTGACTTCAGTGGGGTTTGGGATCAAGTTCGGGTACCGAACCCTTTCTTTGCGGCTAATTTCGGCCGAAACCGGCGAAGCCGACCTTCCAGTTGTCCGCTCAATCAGAAACTATAGTCAGAGTTAGGGCTCATGCACACAACCGTATGCCCTCCGAGACATACAGTCCGTGAGCGGGCGATATGTCCCGGAGCGGCATCGATTGTGCGCATGGGAGTACACATCATAATATATTACAATGATGCTGAGCACGTCGGGCCGCCTCCAGGACTATTGTCCCGCACTCATATGATCTTTTAATATATGATGCTGTGGGCTCCCGTGCGCACGACCAATGCTGCTCTGGGACATATGGCTTGCCCACGGACCGTATGTCTCGGAGGGCATACGGTTGTGTGCATGAGCCCTTAGGCGGGGAGGAGACCAGAGAAGTCCAGTCCAGATAGTTGGGGAATGAGGAAGCAGCTCATAAAGCATCAATTACCAAGAACCATATTGTTTCCCCTCTGAGGGAAATCCAAATTACCCCTCTACTGCCATAGAGTCAGGAAGTAGCTCATAGAGAACCCACTTTCAAGAACTGAAGGAAGGACTCATGTGAAGCCTCACTGCTGCTAAAGAAACCCTTATAACTAGACAAACACTAGTCCAGCAACATATAAGTGCAGAATTGCAGCCATCCAATCTGTCATCATTAGAGTTGAGCGAACACCTGGATGTTCGGGTTCGAGAAGTTCGGACGAACTTCCCGAAAATGTTCGGGATCCGAACTCGACCCGAACTTCATCCCGAACCCCATTGAACTCAATGGGGACCCGAACTTTTGGGCACTAAAAAGGCTGTAAAATTGTCCAGGAAAGGGCTAGAGAGCTGCAAAAGGCAGCAAAATGTAGGTAAATGCCCTGCAAACAAATGTGGATAGGGAAATTAATTAAAATAAAGTAAAAAAATTAAAATTAAATAATATCAATTTGAGAGAGGTCCCATAGCAGAGAATTAGGCGTCATATCACCCACCGCTGGAGAAGGACACTTTCAGTTATTTAGGCTCCAGCACCAAGACAGAGGAGAGAGGTCCCACAGCAAGGAATAAGGCGTCATATCACCCACTGCTGGAGAAGGCCACTTTCAGTTATTTAGGACCAAGAACGCAGAGAGAGGAGAGAGGTCCCACAGCAGAGAATCAGGTGTAATATCACCCACCACTGGAGAAGGCCACTTTCAGTTATTTAGGCCCCAGCACCCAGTCGGAGGAGAGAGGTCCCACAGCAAGGAATAAGGCGTCATATCACCCACCACTGGAGAAGGCCACTTTCAGTTATTTAGGCCCCGGCGCCCAGATTGAGGAGAGGTTCATTCAACTTTGGGTTGCACCGCAAGATCATGGTAAAGTTAAAAAAATGAGGATTCAATAAAGAAGTGCCCCGGAGTACAAGAATACATGGTTGACGGGGAGTCAGTTATAAATGTCTATTCTGCACAAGGGAGGGACAGGTCCTGTGGGATCCATGCCTGGTTCATTTTTATGAACGTCAGCTTGTCCACGTTGGCTGTGGACAGGCGGCTGCGTTTGTCAGTAATGACGCCCCATGCCTACTGAATACACATTCAGACAAAACACTGGCTGCCGGGCAGGCCAGCACCTCCAAGGCATAAAATGCTAACTCTGGCCACGTGGACAATTTGGAGACCCAGAAGTTGAATGGGGCCGAACCATCAGTCAGTACATGGAGGGGTGTGCAGACGTACTGTTCAACCATGTTAGTGAAATGCTGCCTCCTGCTAACATGTTCCGTATCAGGTGGTGGGGCAGTTAGCTGTGGCGTGGAGACAAAACTTTTCCACATTTCTGCCATGCTAACCCTGCCCTCAGAGGAGCTAGCTGTGACACAGCTGCGTTGGCAACCTCTTGCTCCTCCTCTGCCTTCGCCTTGGGCTTCCACATGTTCCCCTGTTACATTTGGGACTGCTCTCAGGAGCGCATCTACAAGCGTGCGCTTGTACTTGCGCATCTTCCTATCACGCTCCAGTGCAGGAAGTAAGGTGGGCACATTGTCATTGTACTGCGGATCCAGTAGGGTGGCAACCCAGTAGTCTGCACACGTTAAAATGTGGGCAACTCTGCTGTCGTTGCGCAGGCACTGCAGCATGTAGTCGCTCATGTGTGCCAGGCTCCCCAGAGGTAAGGACAAGCTGTCCTCTGTGGGAGGCGTATCGTCATCGTCCTCCGTATCCCAATCATTGGTGGTGAAGTGGTGCTGTTCCGCTGTGCGACTGACGCGTGCGTGCTGCAGCTGAAACTCCACTTTGGCCTGCTTCTGCTCGCATGTCTCTCCAGCATGTGCAAGGTGGAGTTCCAACTGGTGGGCACGTAGCATATGAGGCGGTGAGCTGGAAGGCTGAAGTTCCGCTGTAGCGCAGACAGGCGAGCAGCGGCAGGATGTAAACGCCGGAAACGCACACAGACGGCCCGCACTTTATGCAGCAGCTCTGACATGTCGGGGTAGTTGTGAATGCACTTCTGCACCACCAAATTCAGCACATCCGCCAGGCAAGGGATGTGCGTCAAACCGGCTAGTCCAAGAGCTGCGGCAAGATTTTGCCCATTATCGCACACCACCAGGCCGGGCTTGCGGCCCACCGGCAGAAACCACTTGTCGGTCTGTTTTTCAATACCCTGCCACAACTCCTGCACGGTGTGGGGCCTGTCCACCAAACATATGAGTTTCAGAATGGCCTGCTGACGTTTACCCCGGGCTGTGCTGAAGTTGGTGGTGAAGGTGTGTGGCTGACTGGGTGAGCTGGTGGAAGCAGAGGAGGAGGAAGCCGAGTAGGAGGAGGAAGCTACAGGAGGCAAAGAATGATGCCCTGTGATCCTTGACAGCAGAAGGACGTGCACCAAGGAACTCTCCGCCTGGGGCCCAGCCGCCACACCATTTACCCAGTGTGCAGTTAGGGAGATATAGCGTCCCTGGCCGTGCTTACTGGTCCACGTATCTGTGGTTAGGTAGACCTTGCCACAGATGGTGTTGCGCAGTGCACACTTGATTTTATCGGATACTTGGTTGTGCAGGGAAGACACGGCAGTCTTGGAGAAGAAGTGGCAGCTGGGAACAACATACTGTGGGACAGCCATGGACATCAGCTGTTTGAAGCTGTCTGTGTCCACCAGCCTGAATGACAGCATTTCAAAGGCCAGTAGTTTAGAAATGCTGGCATTCAGGCCCAGGGCTCGAGGGTGGCTAGGTGGGAATTTACGCTTTCTCTCCAAGGTTTGTGAGATGGAGAGCTGAACGCTGCCGTGTGACATGGTGGAGATGCTTGGTGAAGCAGGTGGTGGTGTCGGTTGCACATCCTCTGTTTGGTGGGCGGCAGGTGCCAACATTCCTCCCGAGGCGAAGGAAGAGGCCGAGGCAGCAGCAGAAGAGGGATCAGGGGGAGCCTGAGTGAGTTCCTTGTTTTTAAGGTGTTTACTCCACTGCAGTTAATGCTTTGCATGTAGATGCCTGGTCATGCAGGTTGTGCTAAGGTTCAGAACGTTAATGGCTCGCTTCAGGCTCTGACGGCACAACGTGCAAACCACTCAGGTCTTGTCATCAGCATATTGTTTAAAGCAGTGCCATGCCAGGGAACTGCTTGACGCTGCCTTTGGGGTGCTCGGTCCCTGGTGTAGGTGGCCAGGAGTAGGCGAACTCTCATGGCGGCAGCTGTTCTGCTTTTGCCCCCTGCTCCCTCTTTTGCTACGCTGTTGGCTCGGTCTCACTACTGCCTCTTCATCTGAACTATGAAAGTCAGTGGCTGCATAACTTAAGGCTCACACAGTTTCCCTGATATGCATGGGGGTGATGTGACAGACTGATGGGCTTGGTTTTCAGGTGCCACCTGTGCGCTTTATGCAGAAGACTGGGTGGGAGATAATGTTATGAATGTGCTGGATCCACTGTCGGCCAACCAATTGACTAGCGCCTGTACCTGCTAAGGCCTACAATCCTTAGAACGGCATTGGGCCCACCAAATATCGCTGTAAATTCTGGTGGGTACTGGAACCTGAGGTAGTTGGTTCACTAGGACGTGTGGCTGTGGCAGAATGGCCACGTCCTCTCCAAGCACCAGAGGGTCCACTAACACAACCACGACAGTGTACGCGTCCCTTACTAGATGTTTTCCTCATTGTTACCGTTCACCAAGCACCACAATAAGAAAAAAAATATTTGGCCCAATGTATTGACTTCAAATTCAGGCCTTTTTTAACAGGCACCTAACACTATCTGACTATTTTTTTATGTACCATATTACATTAATCCAGGCACAGCAGTAACCACTGATTTAGGGGATTATCAATTGTAGGCCTAGTATTTAGGCCCTGGATGAAAGGTATCCTTTTATGGACAGATTTACACTTGGAGATGCACAGTAGCGTGTGAAAAAATATGTAGGATTATGCCTTCAGCAATTGTATTTTAACACTTTGTGTAATATACCCTTTAACTGACAGAAATACAATGGGAGATGCAGGGTATTGCTATTTTGGCAATTGAATTTAACCCCAGAAAAAAAAATATCCTTTGCCGTACACTATTAAACTTGGCCAGCCACATCTGAAACCACAGATTTATGGTATTGCTATTTTGGCAATTGAATTTCACCCCAGAAGAAAAATAAATCTTTTGCCGTACACTATTAAACTTGGCCAGCCGCAGCTGAAACCACTGATTTATGTATTGCTATTTTGGCAATTGAATTTCACCCCAGAACAAAATATATCCTTTGCCGGACACTATTAAACTTGGCCAGCCACAGCTGAGACCACTGATTTATGTATTGCTATTTTGGCAAATTAATTTCACCCAGAACAAAATATATCCTTTGCCGGACACTATTAAACTTGGCCAGCAACAGCTGAAACCACTGATTTATGGTATTGCTATTTTGGCAATTGAATTTTACCCCAGAACAAAATATATCCTTTGCCGGACACTATTAAACTTGGCCAGCCACATCTGAAACCACAGATTTATGGTATTGCTATTTTGGCAATTGAATTTCACCCCAGAAGAAAAATATATCTTTTGCCGTACACTATTAAACTTGGCCAGCCGCAGCTGAAACCACTGATTTATGTATTGCTATTTTGGCAATTGAATTTCACCCCAGAACAAAATATATCCTTTGCCGGACACTATTAAACTTGGCCAGCCACAGCTGAAACCACTGATTTATGGTATTGCGATTTTGGCAATTGAATCTCACTACAGAAAAAAATATATCCTTTGCCGTACACTATTAAACTTGGCCAGCCACTGCTTGGACACCAGAATTACTGTATTTCTATTTTTGCTACTGACTTTCAACCCAGAAAATAATGTATCCTTTGACGGACACTAGGGAAATTGTCCAGTCACAGCTGGAAGAACAGATTCAGGGTATTGCTATTTTGGCAATTAAATTTCACCCCAGAACAAAATCTATCCTTTGACGGATATTATTAAACATGTCCAGTCACAGCTGGAACACCAGATTCAGGGTATTGCTATTTTTGCAATTAAATTTCACCCCAGAAAAAAATATACCCTTTTATGGACAGATTTAAATTAATCCTGCAACAGCTGGAACAACAGTTTTACTGTATTTCTATTTTTGCTAATTAATTTCACCGTAGAAAATAATATTTCCTTTGCCGGACAATATTAAACTTGGCCAGCCACAGCTGAAACCACTGATTTATGGTATTGATATTTTGGCAATTGAATTTCGTCCCAGAACAAAATATATTCTTTGCTGGACGCTATTAAACTTGGCCAGCCACAGCTGAAACCACTGATTTATGGTATTGCTATTTTGGCAATTGAATTTAACCCCAGAAAAAAATATATCCTTTGCCGTACACTATTAAACTTGGCCAGCCTCTGCTGGGACACCAGATTTACTGTATTTCTATTTTTTCTACTGACTTTCACCCCAGAAAATGATATATCCTTTGGCGGACACTAGGGAAATTGTCCAGTCACAGCTGGAACACCCTATTCAGGGTATTGCTATTTTGGCAATTAAATTTCACCCCAGAACAAAATCTATCCTTTGACGGATACCATTAAACTTGTCCAGTCACAGCTGGAACACCAGATTCAGGGTATTGCTATTTTTGCAATAAATTTAACCCCAGAAAAAAATATACCCTTTTACTGATAGATTTAAACGAAGCCTGCAACAGCTGGAACAACAGTTTTACTGTATTTCTATTTTTCAAATGAATTTCACAGCAGAAAATAATATATCCTTTGCCGGACACTATTAAACTTGGCCAGCCACAGCTGAAACCACAGATTTATGGTATTGCTATTTTGGCAATTGAATTTCACTCCAGAAAAAAAATATATCCTTTGCCGTACACTATTAAACTTGGCCAGCCTCTGCTGGGACACCAGATTTACTGTATTTCTATTTTTGCTACTGACTTTAACCCCAGAAAATGATATATCCTTTAACGGACACTAGGGAAATTGTCCAGTCACAGCTGGAACACCAGATTCCGGGTATTGCTATTTTGGCAATTAAATTTCACCCCAGAACAAAATCTATCCTTTGACGGATACCATTAAACTTGTCCAGTCACAGTTGGAACACCAGATTCAGGGTATTGCTATTTTTGCAATTAAATTTCACCCCAGAAAAAAATATACTCTTTTACGGACAGATTTAAACGAAGCCTGCAACAGCTGGAACAACAGTTTTACTGTATTTCAATTTTTCAAATGAATTTCACAGCAGAAAATAATATATCCTTTGCCGGACACTATTAAACTTGGCCAGCCACAGCTGAAACCACAGATTTATGGTATTGCTATTTTGGCAATTGAATTTCACTCCAGAAAAAAAATATATCCTTTGCCGTACACTATTAAACTTGGCCAGCCTCTGCTGGGACACCAGATTTACTGTATTTCTATTTTTGCTACTGACTTTAACCCCAGAAAATGATATATCCGTTAACGGACACTAGGGAAATTGTCCAGTCACAGCTGGAACACCAGATTCAGGGTATTGCAATTTTGGCAATTAAATTTCACCCCAGAACAAAATCTATCCTTTGACGGATACCATTAAACTTGTCCAGTCACAGTTGGAACACCAGATTCAGGGTATTGCTATTTTTGCAATTAAATTCCACCCCAGAAAAAAATATACTCTTTTACGGACAGATTTAAACGAAGCCTGCAACAGCTGGAACAACAGTTTTACTGTATTTCTATTTTTCAAATTAATTTCACAGCAGAAAATAATATATCCTTTGCCGGACACTATTAAACTTGGCCAGCCACAGTTGAAACCACTGATTTATGGTATTGCTATTTTGGCAATTGAATTTCACCCCAGAACAAAATCTATCCTTTGCCGTACACTATTAAACTTCGCCAGCCACTGCTGGGACACCAGATTTTCTGTATTTCTATTTTTGCTACTGACTTTCACCCCAGAAAATAATATATCCTTAGACGGACACTATGGAAATTGTCCAGTCACAGCTGGAACACTAGATTCAGGGTATTGCTATTTTGGCAATAAATTATACCCCAGAAAAAATATACCCTTTTACGGACAGATTTAAACTAGGCCTGCAATAGCTAGAACACCAGATTTAGGGTATTGCTATTTTGGCAATTAAATTTCACCCCAGAAAAAAATATACCCTTTTACAGACAGATCTAAACTAGGCCTGCAACAGCTGGAACACCATATTCAGGGTATTGCTATTTTGGCAATTAAATTTCACCCCAGAAAAAAATATACCCTTTTACGGACAAATTTAAACGAAGTTTGCAACAGCTGGGACAACAGTTTTACTGTATTTCTATTTTTGCAAATGAATTTCACAGCAGAAAATAATACATCCTTTGCCGGAAACTATTAAACTTGGCCAGCTACAGCTGAAACCACTGATTTATGGTATTGCTATTTTGGCAATTGAATTTCACCCCAGCACAAAATATATCCTTTGCCGGACACTATTAAACTTGTCCAGTCACAGCTGGAACACCAGATTTACGGTATTTCTATTTTTGCAACTGAATTTCACCGCAGAGAATAATATATCCTATGACGGACACTATGAAACTTGTCCAGTCACAGCTGGAACACCAGATTTACGGTATTGCTATTTTGGCAATTTAATTTCACTCCAGAAAAAAATATATCCTTTGCCGGACACTATTAAACTTGGCCAGCCACAGCTGAAACCACTGATTTATGGTATTGCTATTTTGGCAACTGAATTTCACCCCAGAAAATAATAAATCCTTTGCCGGACACTATTAAACTTGTCCAGTCACAGCGGGAACACCAGATTTACGGTATTTCTATTTTTGAACCTGAATTTCACCGCAGAAAATAATATATCCTATGACGGACACTATGAAACTTCTCCAGTTACAGCTGGAACACCAGATTTACTGTATTGCTATTTTGGCAATTGAATTTCACCCCAGAAAATTATCTATCCTTTGCCGGACACTATTAAACTTGGCCAGCCACAGTTGAAACCACTGATTTACGGTATTGCTATTTTGGCTATTGAATTTCACCCCAGAACAAAATATATTCTTTGCCAGACACTATTATACTTTGCCAACCACTGCTGGGACACCAGATTTAGGGGATTGCTATTTTGGCAATTTAATTTCTCCACTGAAAAAAATCTATCTTTTGCCAGACAGTATTACACTTAGCTAACCACAGCTGGAACACCAAATTTAGGGGATTGCTATTTTGGCAATTGAATTTAACCCCTTAATAAAATATAGAAATTTCTTTCCTGAGTTTCTAGGGGTGACAATAAGCACAGCCAAGCCCCTAATGTAGGATATAGTAAAAAAAAAAAAAAAAAAAAACTAATATTGATGGATTGATGGACTTGGTGGCAGCTTGTCCTGGTGCACCACAAGACACATAATGGCCGCCGATAAAAGTGACAGAAAAACACTCTGTGCAGCCTAAAAAACAGTGAGCAAGTAACTAGCAGAAGTTGAATGATTCACAGCTGTAGATCAATCACTTCATTAGGTGCTTTTGCTGACTTTTCCCTGCCTAATCTCGCCCTCACAGAAGCTGCGTCCTCTCCCTACACTAATCATAGCAGTGTGATGTGCAGCGCTACGTGACTCCAACTTAAATAGAGGCTGGGTCACATGCTGCACTTGGCCAATCACAACCATGCCATTAGTAGGCATGGCTGTGATGGCTTCTTAGGGCAAGAAGTAAAACGCTAGCTGATTGGCTGCTGTCCAGCCCTTCATAAAGCAGGAAGAAATCGCTGAACAACGAACCCGAACCCGAACTTATTTGAAAATGTTCGGGTCCGGGTACGTGTCCCGAACACCCCAAAATTTGGTACAAACCCGAACTATGCTCGAACTGTTCGTTCAACACATAGTCATCATACCTCCTCAGCTGGAGCCAAAGAATAACTATTAAAGCCTGTTGCTACTGTATGTATATTTAAGTTATATTTTAAACTTCATAAAAAGGACTTTGTGTCATTCAACTCCGGCCTTAATCCTTAGTGTTATAACTTTCCCTGCAACAGAGCACATGGAGCAAGACCTGAGTTAGGACACCGTGACACAACTACACTACATCAGGGCCACTACCACTCCCATCCTCTACACTTGCACCCATAGGGCCTCACTGCAGTTACAGAGGGTTAAATTACAATTGTTTCACTCAGCAATCTTTGCATTTGTTGTTTTTCCCCACAATACATATTTATTTAGACATAAATATCCGAATGTTGAAGGGAAAGACAAAGACTCTAATTTGTATTGTATAGGCCTCCGTGGAATCTGCAGAGTTGATTTGTCCTGCAATTGCCGGGGAATACTGTATAGTATTGTGAAAGAAATCACTGAACCATATCAGATTGACTAAAATAATGATAAAGTACTTGCAACCTTCAAATGACATCTTAGAAAATGAACACCTGATGTCCACCTTATTTCACATCACTGGGTAGCTGCATGACATTGTTTTCGGCAGACAAATGATGTGTAGTTTACTGAATCTTAAATAAGATCATAACAGCATTGTGCATTGAAATATTGTAATTGCAGCAGGGGCGTAACTATAGGGGAAGCGGCGGCTTTGGGGCCCTGACCCAGAAGGGGCCCATCCAAGAGGAGGAGAAGTACTAAAAGATTTTGTCGGGGCCCTCAACATTATTACACAATGAAATTATATACAGTGGCAGTATAGACAGTATAGAAAATGGATGGAACAGTTACAGGGCCTGGTCTGAGAGAGCGATCTTTACTAGCCACAGGAATGGGGGCGGCGTGAAAGGAAGGGGTTGTGAAAAAATTACTGGGGGAGGGGGCCCCATTCAAAAATTTTCTGTGGGGTCCAGTCATTTCTAGTTACGCCACTGAACTGCAGCATGCCAGGGAAGCAGAGCAGAAGGGAAGATAGGAGTGATGATAACGAGAATAGTGGTCATGGTTATTACTCACTCTGATGTTCACCTGGGCCGTGCAGTGACAAAAGGGGCTTTTCTTTCCTTTGGATCACACTAGTTCTGGTTTTTTCTTCCTGAAGATGGTTTGGGGTGCCCCTGATGGTGATGAATTGTGAGCTGCAAGGCAGGGTCTCCTGCAGCAGTGGAGGTAATGGTGAGACAATTTTGTAGTAGAACGTTTTTTTACTGAAGAATTAAATTCAAGTATATCAGTTAAAACTCTCAACATGCTTAGACTTCCACTTGTTACACAATGTGCGATTTCTACAGTTATAACAGACTGCATGGCTGTAGAAGTAGTTAAGAGGCCGAGATGTCCCTTCAAAACAATTTTCCTCATACTGTACTTTTCTTGCTGACTTAGGCACAAACATCCAGAAATAGGGGTTCAACATTTCACATGAAGCCAACCTCATATGTCTGTGGTATCCTTCTTACAGCTGGCCAGGTTGTTTTCTAAAACACGTCCAGACCTTGTACAACTTAAATCTCCTGAATAAGTTTCCTATAAAACCTACAGTATATAATCCTTTCAGACAGCTTATCTCCACAGATACAGCTTCTACATGCACCTCCCTTCAAAACCGGAATGCTCAGGAAATATATATTATACTCTTTTTTGCATTCTTCTGCCTAGTCTTATCCAGGGCTGTGCCTTTGCATCTGCTCTCATCACAGTCTAGACAAAATCTACTAACACTGAATTGGCAAAAGCCCCACCTAGTGATGCCAATGAAGGGCCTATGAACAATTTATACACCAAAAACACATTAAAGGGGTTGTGCACATTAGGGGCAAGGTTGGCAACCTCCCTCTTTGGCAGACCTACAAAGAGAATAGCTGCCGACTCCTTCTCTTCCCTGTCTTGGTTTCTCCACTGTTTTCAGGATGTAAACTTCTGTTTTGAAGTGTCTTGCAACCCTTGCGTCATGTGATCATTTGATATGATGAAATGGGAACAGATGACCGACTACGATTGGCTGCCACAACCCCACAAACCACCCCTCAAAAGTGCACAATCATTTTAAATAGATATCTATCATAAAAGCACATTTTAGCTTTTTGCAGAGTACCACTACCATAGTAGTGGGATGCTACATAACCAAGTATACAAATTGTAAGACATGCATGCATGTGTGTCTGGTTATTTGGCTTCCTGTACTTCAAAGTTATATTTTTTAACACTTATACTGCTGGTTTCAAATAAAGGAAAAGCCTTATGCACACAACAATATTTTTGGGCCGCATCTAATCCACATTTTTGCTGATCATATATGGATTTTTTATTTCTGTGAAGCCATAAAAATGTGGAAACACAGATGCCCTTCATGTGTTGTCTGCATCCATGCGACCTTCCACAAATTATAGAACATGTTTCATTTTGCAGGTAAGAATAGGCATTTCTAAAAAGAAGTTGTGGTGTGCACATGGTCAGTACCATGCAAAATACATATGTTCTTGTGCATGTGGCCTCAAAGTTAGACATCTTAAGTCTCAATATTAATGGGTAGCACAGAAAGTGAAGTAACGGCTCAGAATAGAAATGTTAGATCCATGTCTTCATGGAGGCTAAATAATACTAGTTGTATTGTAACGTAGTGTAGGTAATGTTGATCACGAATATTCGAATTGCGAATTTTAATCGCGAATATCGGCACTTCAAGAATTCGTGAATATTTAGAATATATCAAAATATATTCGTAATCGCGAATATTCATATTTTTTAAAAATACCAGTCTATGCGAATTTTAATGCGAATTTTCGCAATCAAGAAAATAATGCCGGAAGATCAGGAATTTGCGTAACTTGCGAATATATGGCGTAATATTCACCCAAATATTCGCAAAATATCGCAAATTCGAATATTGCCCCTGCCGCACTAAGTGTAGGTATGGAGAAGAGCACATGTAGCAGCCTACAAGAGAAAAGATGAATTACGCAGACTGTGTATAAGAAGAGAACACAGTTTTGGAGGGAGACATTTTCTAATGTACTTTTGAACCCAAACTAGAAGTGGATTAAAGAAAATTGACAGGGGTAGAACAATGCCAGTATCATTCCCCTCCTTTTACTATCCACTCCTTGCTTCACCTTCAAAAACTGCATAAAAGGACTGGAATAAAAGAACATATGCCAAAAAATTCAAGTGTCTCTGTCACTAGAATCAACCTATACAACTAGGCATATAGCTTAGTAGGGTTGATAAAGCACATACCTTTCATTTCTCTAGGAACCTGTGTTCTTGAGAAATGTTATCTGTTAATATGTAAATAAAACATTGGAGCACCAGGAGGTGGGCTTTTGCAGTTTGAGCACTGCTCCAGCGACGCCCCTTTCCCTCAAAAACACCCCCTCTAGATTGAAAGAGCTAGACCAGACGCACATGCATGATGTGTCTACTGTACACTGTGATATCATTGGTGACAGTGTGCAATAGCAACATCATGCAGTGTGATCCTAATGCATGATGTTGGTACTGTACTATGGTAAAGTTTTTTTTTATGCTCCCTGTTCTCACTGGTGGCAGTGGAGGCTCAGGGGGAAGAGACAGGAGCAGAGAGGGAAGCGAGAATCCTCACTGCAGTCAAGTTCCTGCTGATTCAGCTGAAGCCAACTGCACCGCCACTTCCGGGTTCAGTGATGTGACGGTGTGTGCAATATGCATCTATGGCTTCAGATGAAGCAAAGCCCCTGTCTCTTCCCCTGAACCTCCACTGTCGCCAATGAGAAAGGGGAGCATTAAAAGAACTTTACTATAGTACAGTAGCAACATTATGCATTAGGATTGCACTGCATAATGTTGCTATTGCATACTGCCACCAATGATATCTCTGTGTACAGTAGCAACATCATGCATACACCTCTGCTCTAGCTCTTTCAATCTGGAGGGGGTGTTTTAAAGGAAAGGGGTATCAGTGTGGAGCACCAGGGGCGTCACTGGAGCAGTGTTCAAACCTCATAAGCTATCCAGATGCACCAATAGCTTATTTGCATATTAATAAAAGTTCAAACACAGGTTCCTACAGAGAAAAAGAAAGGTATCCTTTTAATCAACTTCATCAAACCCTACCAAGCTATGTGCCTGGTTCTATAGGATTGATTCTGGTGACAGAGTCACTTTAAGGGTAGAGTCATTTTACAAGTTTTTAGTTGTTAAAGTGGCACTGTACTATTTTATAGCTAGAGGGAGAAAGCCACAGACGTTACGCCACTGAACTGCAGCATGCCAGGGAAGCAGAGCAGAAGGGAAGATAGGAGTGATGATAACGAGAATAGTGGTCATGGTTATTACTCACTCTGATGTTCACCTGGGCCGTGCAGTGACAAAAGGGGCTTTTCTTTCCTTTGGATCACACTAGTTCTGGTTTTTTCTTCCTGAAGATGGTTTGGGGTGCCCCTGATGGTGATGAATTGTGAGCTGCAAGGCAGGGTCTCCTGCAGCAGTGGAGGTAATGGTGAGACAATTTTGTAGTAGAACGTTTTTTACTGAAGAATTAAATTCAAGTATATCAGTTAAAACTCTCAACATGCTTAGACTTCCACTTGTTACACAATGTGCGATTTCTACAGTTATAACAGACTGCATGGCTGTAGAAGTAGTTAAGAGGCCGAGATGTCCCTTCAAAACAATTTTCCTCATACTGTACTTTTCTTGCTGACTTAGGCACAAACATCCAGAAATAGGGGTTCAACATTTCACATGAAGCCAACCTCATATGTCTGTGGTATCCTTCTTACAGCTGGCCAGGTTGTTTTCTAAAACACGTCCAGACCTTGTACAACTTAAATCTCCTGAATAAGTTTCCTATAAAACCTACAGTATATAATCCTTTCAGACAGCTTATCTCCACAGATACAGCTTCTACATGCACCTCCCTTCAAAACCGGAATGCTCAGGAAATATATATTATACTCTTTTTTTGCATTCTTCTGCCTAGTCTTATCCAGGGCTGTGCCTTTGCATCTGCTCTCATCACAGTCTAGACAAAATCTACTAACACTGAATTGGCAAAAGCCCCACCTAGTGATGCCAATGAAGGGCCTATGAACAATTTATACACCAAAAAACACATTAAAGGGGTTGTGCACATTGGGGGCAAGGTTGGCAACCTCCCCTCTTTGGCAGACCTACAAAGAGAATAGCTGCCGACTCCTTCTCTTCCCTGTCTTGGTTTCTCCACTGTTTTCAGGATGTAAACTTCTGTTTTGAAGTGTCTTGCAACCCTTGCGTCATGTGATCATTTGATATGATGAAATGGGAACAGATGACCGACTACGATTGGCTGCCACAACCCCACAAACCACCCCTCAAAAGTGCACAATCATTTTAAATAGATATCTATCATAAAAGCACATTTTAGCTTTTTGCAGAGTACCACTACCATAGTAGTGGGATGCTACATAACCAAGTATACAAATTGTAAGACATGCATGCATGTGTGTCTGGTTATTTGGCTTCCTGTACTTCAAAGTTATATTTTTTAACACTTATACTGCTGGTTTCAAATAAAGGAAAAGCCTTATGCACACAACAATATTTTTGGGCCGCATCTAATCCACATTTTTGCTGATCATATATGGATTTTTTATTTCTGTGAAGCCATAAAAATGTGGAAACACAGATGCCCTTCATGTGTTGTCTGCATCCATGCGACCTTCCACAAATTATAGAACATGTTTCATTTTGCAGGTAAGAATAGGCATTTCTAAAAAGAAGTTGTGGTGTGCACATGGTCAGTACCATGCAAAATACATATGTTCTTGTGCATGTGGCCTCAAAGTTAGACATCTTAAGTCTCAATATTAATGGGTAGCACAGAAAGTGAAGTAACGGCTCAGAATAGAAATGTTAGATCCATGTCTTCATGGAGGCTAAATAATACTAGTTGTATTGTAACGTAGTGTAGGTAATGTTGATCACGAATATTCGAATTGCGAATTTTAATCGCGAATATCGGCACTTCAAGAATTCGTGAATATTTAGAATATATCAAAATATATTCGTAATCGCGAATATTCATATTTTTTAAAAATACCAGTCTATGCGAATTTTAATGCGAATTTTCGCAATCAAGAAAATAATGCCGGAAGATCAGGAATTTGCGAACTTGCGAATATATGGCGAATATTCACCCAAATATTCGCAAAATATCGCAAATTCGAATATTGCCCCTGCCGCACTAAGTGTAGGTATGGAGAAGAGCACATGTAGCAGCCTACAAGAGAAAAGATGAATTACGCAGACTGTGTATAAGAAGAGAACACAGTTTTGGAGGGAGACATTTTCTAATGTACTTTTTGAACCCAAACTAGAAGTGGATTAAAGAAAATTGACAGGGGTAGAACAATGCCAGTATCATTCCCCTCCTTTTACTATCCACTCCTTGCTTCACCTTCAAAAACTGCATAAAAGGACTGGAATAAAAGAACATATGCCAAAAAATTCAAGTGTCTCTGTCAGGAACCTGTGTTCTTGAGAAATGTTATCTGTTAATATGTAAATAAAACATTGGAGCACCAGGAGGTGGGCTTTTGCAGTTTGAGCACTGCTCCAGCGACGCCCCTTTCCCTCAAAACACCCCCTCTAGATTGAAAGAGCTAGACCAGACGCACATGCATGATGTGTCTACTGTACACTGTGATATCATTGGTGACAGTGTGCAATAGCAACATCATGCAGTGTGATCCTAATGCATGATGTTGGTACTGTACTATGGTAAAGTTTTTTTTTATGCTCCCTGTTCTCACTGGTGGCAGTGGAGGCTCAGGGGGAAGAGACAGGAGCAGAGAGGGAAGCGAGAATCCTCACTGCAGTCAAGTTCCTGTTGATTCAGCTGAAGCCAACTGCACCGCCACTTCCGGGTTCAGTGATGTGACGGTGTGTGCAATATGCATCTATGGCTTCAGATGAAGCAAAGCCCCTGTCTCTTCCCCCTGAACCTCCACTGTCGCCAATGAGAAAGGGGAGCATTAAAAGAACTTTACTATAGTACAGTAGCAACATTATGCATTAGGATTGCACTGCATAATGTTGCTATTGCATACTGCCACCAATGATATCTCTGTGTACAGTAGCAACATCATGCATACACCTCTGCTCTAGCTCTTTCAATCTGGAGGGGGGTGTTTTAAAGGAAAGGGGTATCAGTGTGGAGCACCAGGGGCGTCACTGGAGCAGTGTTCAAACCTCATAAGCTATCCAGATGCACCAATAGCTTATTTGCATATTAATAAAAGTTCAAACACAGGTTCCTACAGAGAAAAAGAAAGGTATCCTTTTAATCAACTTCATCAAACCCTACCAAGCTATGTGCCTGGTTCTATAGGATTGATTCTGGTGACAGAGTCACTTTAAGGGTAGAGTCATTTTACAAGTTTTTAGTTGTTAAAGTGGCACTGTACTATTTTATAGCTAGAGGGAGAAAGCCACAGACAGGAAAGTCTGGTGGAATTATTTACAAGCATTTAGAGTTTTTAGAAGATTTAGAAGCATTTTTTGCAGCGCTTTTCTTATCCTGCCCTTGAGAGGGATAATTCAGAAGCATTTTGATGGCAGACACACAGCTAAAAACTCTTCTAAAGTGGCTTATAAACTGCTAGCATTTTTTCCCGCTTCCCTTTGATTTCAATACAAACTCCACTGACAATCTGCTTCTAAGAAGTAACAAATTGATATCAATTTAGCAAGGGAAAAAAAATGCCACCATATGCACCTATCAATATTCAGTGAAAAACGGACCAAACATGGATGCCATCTATGTTGTGTGTCCGTGATTTTCACGGACCCATAAACTTTAATTGTCGTATTTGGTCCGTATCACGGACCAAAGTAGTGCATGTCTCCATGATTTTTTCATTGACCTACGGTCAGTAAAAAAATACTGGAATAGAAAATGTGGACTGTAAAAAAGAAAAGTGAAAGAGACCTCGTAGGGAATCTCCAGTTAAAACATATACAATGTTTGTCTAATATGCGGCCTAATATAGGAAATGAAAAAATACTACGGTAAATTGCGAATCTCTGTCGTTCACTGCCCTATCAGTCCCTACCCTAGGCATAGAACACTATCCCTTTTGCCTAAAGTATTCCTTTAACTAATGAAATGGCAGATTTAAAGGGATGCCATTTAACTTAAAATTCACCAGTTGTGAAGCATTTTGTCACATCTCTAAGGCTTTTAACTGAGCAAAGATATTGATTAGACAAGCTGCCTTTATACAAAGCCTCAAACATTTACTTTAATCTGAATGTTTGATCTTGCCTGAGTTTTTTTTCATGCAAAAATATATTATAAAAAGATTCAAAAATGATTATTGTTCATAGCAGTGTAACTCTACACCAACTATCAATGGATATCTTACTGGATATCTTAACTTTCCACCACTGTTGTCAAACACCAATCAAAATTAATATCTTTCCTCCTTCAGCTATAGCAGAGGGACCAATCAGAATAAGGTTCCATTTAAATGTGTCACCAGATGAAAAAAATCCATAATCTGCTCTTGAGATCACAGCTGACCCCAAAATAATCCCCAAAGGGTAAGTATTACTGTAGGATATAAAGCAAAAAAGAAGGAGAATATATATAAACAAAACACTGCAGCAAACCATGGCAGAATAAATGAGAAGTAAGGGGACCACCAAGGGCACAAAAAGTAAATAAACAATAAAAAGGCGGGACTGTGACACGATGCATCTTCCAAGCTATATGCTCTGGGGGGCCTAAAACTTCAGTTAGTGAAGATTTCAAGTGTAACTGCTTTATTAGAACCTTTGAGATATCACACGTTTCAGAGTGCAAGGACTCTTTTCTCAAGTCTGGTAGGCGAGGCAGCATGGGAGCATTGCTGACCACCCCACTGTCTGGCAAACAGAGGTTGTTTATGGCTACATTCATCTGAATTATGAAGTCTGTATTCTGGATGCATGTGCTAGACCAGGGATGGGCAAACTGCGGCTCTCCAGCTGTTGTAAAAATACAATTCCCACCATGCCCTGCTGTAGGCTGCTAGCTGTAAGCAGTCTTTGCATGCTGGGAGTTGTAGTTTTGCAGCAGCTGGAGATCCGCAGTTTGCCCATCCCTTTGCTAGACCAACTCCGGGTTTATTGACTAAAATTCATTGTAGCACTATAATGTTATACTAAATCCAACAAACTTGAAAAAATCCGGCTCCAATTACCAAAGTAAAAAATCGTATCTTTATTTCAGCGGTTTTAAAAAATTTGGAGCACAAGAAATAGTTACGTGTTTGGGACCATTTTAGTGAAGGTCCTTCTTCATGACAACACAAAACTTAACTGACCATGCTATATATACAACCCCTGTGAGAGGAGGCGATCACAGAAGGAAATTACTAAACAGGGAGGCTTATTGAATGTTCCAGTTAGCCACTTGCTATCCACAAGGTTTAAATAGGAGGTGTGATCTCATCTTGCAATATTAATATAATACTGTGTGTTTAAATAAATGCATTTCTGTTACTTGATAGTGCAATATGCATTTCAACAATATTGACTTTTATTTATGTGTAACTTTTTAAGAAGTTGGAATAGAGCACATTGTTTTCTAGTATTGCATGTGATTTTAAATCATGCTATGTGTACCTCCCCCTTCACCTGTTCCTAATTAGGAGCCTTGGTGGTATGTGTGCGGCGGGTTGTATATATAGCATGGTCAATTAAGTATTGTGTTGTCATGAAGAAGGACTCCCACGAAAATGGTCCAAAACAATTTTTAAAAACCGCTGAATTAAAGATACAATTTTTTACTTTGCTAATTGGGGCTGGATTTTTTCAAGTTTGTTAGATTTGCTATTGCCAGCATGGTCCAGGTGTGTGTCCGAGCTCATTGCAAATTAATGCAGATGAGAGCTGCTAAAAGTTTGTTTTTATAATGCTATACTATACTAAACACATTCAAAATACAGACTCCGGAATTCAGATGTGTGAATTTAGCCTTAAAGGGGTTGTGCACTTAATACATGTTGATGACCTATCCTCAGGATAGGTCATTAATATCTGATCGGTGGCGTCTGACTCTCTGCACCCCCGTCGATCAGCTGTTTGGTGATTAGGTGGTGCCTATTTCCTCTTCAAGATTATACTGCATGTCGTCTCGATTGCACCCACGGCACAGCTTTATTACAAGTCCATGTCCCATTCAAGTGACTTACAAGACTACGCGCAGTATAATCTTGAAGAGGAATCAGCACTTGCAAGAGTGACACCTTCTCTTCAAACAGCTAATCAGCAGTGGTGGCAAGAGTCAGACCCCCACTAATCACATATTGATGACCTATCATGAGGTAGGTCATCATTTTTCTGGATTTGTACTGGTATGAACTGGCTGCACAACCCCTTTTATTTGTAGATATCATCAACATCAACAGATGGTGGGTGGTAGAGATGAGCGAATTTTTCAAAAATTCGATCTGGCCGGTCGCGAAGTTTCCTGGCTTCAGAGAGCCTTTATAGTGCTGTAGAACATTTTGCCTTGCAGTAACACGCATAGGAAGTCTGCTTTGGTAGTGAAATAATAATGTAAGTCTGTATGACATGCAGGTGACAGGCGTCGCTCTTAGAATCACTGCATACGTCACTTATTTGGGCAGTCACGGGGCTAAACCTGACCAAATAACTCAAGTATGAACTCAGCCTTACAGGTTGATGTTAGCGCACTCCTTTTACACTGTTGTCAGCTGATTTCACATAGCTGTCTGCAGAACCTGTTCTATTAAACGCTTATACAAGTAGAGCCCCCCAACAGAGTGGAGTGGGTGTCAGCAGTAAGTTTGTGTTGATGTCACTGATTATTTTGCCATTCCTCTGATCTGTCAGAACGATAACCCCCAAAAAACAGATCTTGTCTATTGAGCATCCGTCTTCATTCGGTCAGCATTTGGTCAGTAATCCATCAGTATTGCTAATGCCCAAAAAAAAAAACAGGAGTGGATCCAAAACAGAGATGACATGTGAATGAGGAGACTACAGTATGGCCCGATGACAGAGTCTGGAGGTGGCGGCAGCATCAGAATGAGGACACAGAGTGGCACAATGACAATGTGGAGGTGGAGGCAGCATCAGGAGGCCACAGAGTGGCCTAATGACAGAGTGTGGAGGTGGTGGAAGCATCAGAAGGCCATAGAGTGGGACAATGACAGAGTATGGAGATGGCAGCTGCATCATCAGGAGGAGGCCACAGGGTGGCGCAATGACAGTGTGGAGGTGGCAGCAGCATCAAGAGACCACAGAGCGGCAAGGAGACGTAGTGTGTAGGTGGCAGCAGCATTAGGAGACCACAAAGTGGCAAGGTGACATAGTGTGGAGGTGGCAGCAGCATAAGGAGACCACAGAGTGGCAAGGTGATGAAGTGGGCAGGGTGGGAACAGCATGAAAAGTCCACAGAGATGGCCCTATGACATAGTTGTGAGGTGGCAAGGTGACATTGTGTGGAGGTGACAGCAGCATCGGGAAAAGGCCACCAAGTGCACAATGACAGTTCGGAGGTGGCGGCAGCATCATTAAGCCACAAAGTGGCAAGATGACATAGTGTGGAGGTGGCAGAAGCATAAGGACACCACAGAGTGGCAAGGTGACATAGTGTGGAGGTGGCAGCAGCATGAGGAGGTGGGGAGGTGGATGGCAATAAGAGTACCAGCTGAAGATGGTGGGTGAAAGAAGGAGCACTTGGCATCAGATGTGTGGCATCAGGCAGGTGGCAGGCTGGCAGCATCAGAATAGTAGTTGAGGTAGGCAGCCAGAAGAAACACGTCTCTTTTGTCAAAGTGTTGGTGTGGAATCATGGATGATCTAGTCTAATGTATCAGGCATTGGTAGGTTGAAATCCTAACTGATCCACTCCTGATTTATCTTGACAAAGGCGATTGGACAGGCGAGTTCTTCTTGGGGTAACTATGGCCTCCGCCACGCTAAACACCCGCTCTGATGCCACACTACTGGTCGTGCAGGACAGCTTTTCCAGGGCAAACTCTGCTAGTTGCTAATACACTAATACAGACCAAAAAGGGCTGTCATTTTCTCACTCCAACACACAACGCCTAATAAGCACTTTTTCTTTTTCCCTACTAATACACGCCAAAAAGGCTTTAGAACATATCCACTGAACGGCAAATACATATATTTTTTTGCCACTTATACACGCCAAAAAGGGCTTTAGAACATATAACTTCACCGCTGAACGGCAAATAGGCCCTTATTTTTTTTCCACTTATACACAACACAAAAGGCTTTAGAACGTATAACTGTACCTCTGACTGGAAAATATATTTTTCTTTTTTCCACTAACTATCTAATGTAATAACTCAGAAAAGCAAAGAGCACAGCATTGACACTGCTGTCTCTCTCAGAACTGCAAAAAAACAGCAGAAAATGGCTTTTGGGGAGGTTCTTATATAGTAAAGGAGTTGGAAACTTTCCTATTGGTTGCTAGGGATGTTGCTTAGCTCAGACAAAGACATTGTAGCCTTCTCGTTGGCCCACAAGCAAAAAGCAGGGAGGGATTAAGGGTTCAGAGGAGAAAAAATGTAGAATATTGGTGGATACGAAAATATAGCACTATATTCTAAATCTTCGCGAATTCTCAAAGGGGCAATTTCCACGATTAAAATTTGCAATGCGAATACTCGCACCCAACACTATTCTTGACCAGCAACCCAGCGGTACTTTTTTATTTATTTATTTTCCACAAATTTTTTATTAGAAGAAAAGATAAAAAAAATATAGAACAATTGTTGCAATACAAATTATTCAGGAAGGTTAAAACTTCCAGGTCAATCATATCCTATTCCATTTCTCCTAGGTATTTCTTTGTTTATAGAAGATATTTTCATATCTCCTGATCTTACTGCAGAAGCATATTTCCAGCACCTTGGGTATCCCTTGCCCCTTAAGAGGTATTTACGATTATATGTCCTCCTTTTAGAGCAAGTAGTCGTGACGCCAGTTGCAGTCACGCAACGAGGACTTGGAGTCCCCTTTGTCGATGGTAGTGTTGGTACCCAGGGGTAGGATTGCAAGAGGGGTGTATAATGGCCTTAAATGTCTCTATAGATGTTGTATACATGTGTTATGGTGCTCCTACCTGGATGTCCTTGGATCCGAGACGAGTTGTAGTCCGAAGCAAGTAAAAAAGTGGTTGTGAAACTTGGGTGATGAAAAAGTAGAATAAATGGAATCCAGACTTTGTAGTAACATTGAAAACAGCTTTACTTGGCATAAACGGTAATCCAAACAGTTTCCAAACTTTATCTTTGTCATCAGCAGGTATTTGCTTAACTCTGGTAGACAAACACATATGCAACAATCTCAGCTCTGCTATGCTGGCTGGGTTAAATAGGAACTTTTCCTCTTCTGCTAGAACTTAGCTGTTTGTAGTCTGTCTCTTACTTTAATCCTAGGAACTTCTTCCTGGCATCAAGCTCTCTAAGCGTGGGAGGCAATGCAAGCCCAGGAGGGGACAAGCAACCATGTAGGCTTCAGAGGCAGGGCCTCTGGGTCCAGCAGAGAAAATGCTGCTGGCCGACACACAATGTTCCCTTAGGAAGGGGTAAGCTAGACTGACCAACTCTAACTAAAACTCCTCCCTCTCTAGAGAGGGCTGGAATGGAAAGAAGGCTCCATCCCAGAGAAACTATCTCTGCCATTAATGCTGCCATCTGCTGGTGAACCAGGCACATTACAGTTAAACATTGATTTTCAAGGAAATACATATGCACACTTTGCAGGAAATGGCAATTAATATATATGATGACACAGGATGCACCAACAAAGATTGTGGGGGTCCAGAAGAGGTGGTAATGCCACTCTGGGGCGTTACATTACTAACCAAATTTAACCATGTATGTATACTAGGTATATTTCGAGAAAACCAGACTCTTGAAATTAAGAGTCTCGCCAAGAACATTATTTTAATCAACAAAATCTTTTTATACTTATAACTAGGAATGAGCGAACACCTGGAAGTTTGGGTTCACCCAGGTTCGGCTGAACTTCGGCTCAAAGTTCGGGTTCGGGACCCGAACTTGACCTGAACTTTACCCTGAACCTAAACCCCATTGAAGTCAATGGGGACCCGAACTTTGGGGCAGTAAAATGCCTGTAAAATTGTCATAGTAAGGGCTAGAGAGCTGCAAAAGGAAGCAAAATGGGGTTAAGTCGAGGAAACTTGCCCTGCAAACAAATGTGGATAGGGAAAATAAATAGATAAAAATAATAATTCTAAACTAGGAGGCGGAGGTCAAAATGGAGTAGGAGGTTGAGGAGGTGGTCGACGTGGCGGTGTAGATAGAAGCGGTGGTGGAGATAGCCAACACTGTTTTTAGTGTTTTTTTATTTTAATTTTTTTCCCTTTATTTAGAATTTTTTTAATTTTAAATTTTTTTATAAATTTGGGACGACCCCAAAACAATCGGAAATGGAAAAGAGAATGCAAAGAGTAAGTATGCTGGAATAAAACAATGGCGGGGTGCGGCCGGTATACTTGTCTATTCAGCACAAGGTACGGATAAGTCCTGTGGGATCCATGCCTGGTTCATTTTAATAAACGTGAGCTTGTCCACATTGGCTGTGGACAGGCGGCTGCACTTGTCTGCGATCACCTCCCCTGCCTTGCTAAACACTCGTTCAGACAATACACTGGCCACAGGACAGGCCAGCATCTCCAAGGCATAAAGGGGAAGCTCAGGCCATGGTGCA